>JAODPA010034829.1:0-12296 GCA_025585075.1 Nepenthes mirabilis | reverse complement strand
TACTTTCTTTGTATTCATTTTTAATAGAAATAGTTTGTTCATGATCTTTAATTGTTAATGCTATTTTAAAATTAAAAGTTTTAATTTTATAAATTTCTTCGACATGTTGTATAGGAATAGTCTATCTTGAATAATCATGACTACTTGGTATAATTAATGACTTCCTAGAATTTTTTGTTGTATTGGAATTTAAATTACTATCCCTGAGTATTCATCTTAGTCAAAATGCCATTTTATCTAATACTATAGAAATTAAAACACAATCATTTTTATAAAGACTCAATGAACAGGAACAACCCCAGGAACACCCTAATCACAGTAAAGATATAGGGTAACGGTTAATCAGGCTTACCAACTTTTTCTTAAATATATGTAGATGGATTATGCAATAATGGATGCAAAAATTAAATAAAACTTCTCTCTGATACCAAAATGAGTGAACATGATCAATAATCAAAATTCTATTACGACAACGAAAAGAAAGCAAGAAAGTATTTCGACAATTTGATAAAATCTTAATACTTTATTAATAATTGATAAAAGTTAAATACAATGATAAGGAAGGGTAAGATACAAATTTGGGAAGAGAAATACGAAGTTTGGAAGTAAGCTAGAGGGTTGAATACTCGATAAAATTTTTCGATGCCTTCAATTCTTTCTTGAAGTGCCGTATTTAGAAGTTGAGCTTACATATGGACCATTGATAGTTGAATAATCTTATCCGTTCATTTGTTAGGTGGAGAGGTAGTCGGATGGCATGTGAAAAGTAGTTGGATGAGTAGTTGGCACATGTTTATCCATCAGTTTTTATCCACCAGTCAACTTTGTCTTCTTTTGATCAGAGAAGACTTTTACTGTTGGTAATGCATCTGCTTGAATACTGTTGGCTTTGGTTGCTAATATTTTTACTGTTTTCTTTTTTATTTTTGTAGGAATAAATCAAAAAGGATGTCATTTTGCATAATTGTAGAGAATCTTTACATCTTTTGTCTAACATAAATAATTCTGGACTAATTGTGTAGGATATACTGTCACGACCAACTTGTTACACATATAATGAAAATAAATTTAAAAATGCATAAAATTGAGTACCTACATAATAATATATTATGGTTAGTTGTGGTTTTTTTTTCTTTGGGGGATGCTCAGAAGTTGAAAGGGTTTTGATCATAACCTGCCAAGTCCATTGGATGTGAACTAGGGGTCCTAAAAGGCAGTTGTATAAAAAAGCCAAAGGCCTGATCATCATCATCTACAATGTCAGGCCATTTGATTTTGAATTCTTAGACTTAAGTAGTGAGGACCTTTTGCATCCGAATTATTTGGGACATCATTTTATCTAAATGGGCCTTGTGGGCTTCTATTGGCTTAGATGACCAATTAGACTTTTTGGATGAGATAGATGGCATAAGTGAGCCAGAAATTCGAGGACTCCGTGGAATAGAAGGAGCTGATGGAGTTGCTGTAGGAGGAGTGACTGTTGTTGGTGGTAGGACTTTAGATGCAATCTTAACAAACTGTGCCAAGGCCTTGTTACATTGGAAGTTGGCTTAAATGGTAAAACACCTATTTTTTTTTTTGATAAGTAATTAAATTTGAATTAAAAATAAAAATTAAATACAAAATCTGTGACGAAAAGGATTTTTTTTTTTGCAATCCGCCATCGATCTTCCAGAACTGACACCAAGTTTCGGTGGCCAGGTCCGTGCCGATCGTGTCTTTCAAATCACAGAATCACATATGTCATTGAAGACTCATACACAAAGCGGAAGTCAATCTATTATCCAACAGAAGCATTTATATTCATTTCCATAATTCATTTCCGAATACATATAGCCATAAACGTCTAATCACAAAAGTTTATCGAGTCTAACAAATCATTATACTAATTGCTTCTTCGTGGTGATCGTCTAAAAGGTGCTTCTGAATCCTTACAAACCCTTCAGATAGGCTCTAGTCACTCCGACTCGTCAGACATGAGTTTTAAATTTTCATCTGAGGGGGGAAAACAGAAAATAGTGAGCCGGAGCTCAACAAGGTACATGCAGATTTTTCATAAAACGTTCGTGTTGTCAACAATTACAGATACATATACAGAATATTATTTGGCCAGAATCATGCAGAACACTTGGAACGATAAATGTAGGAAATCGTGCATCGTACATATATCATACGGTAGTATTTGGCCTAACAAAAGCTAATCAGAAAGTCAAAACAGATAATATTTAAGCACAAAATAAGGCCGGTCACAATTTAGCTTCTTTTATTTATTGCTTAACGGAAGGGGGCTTTAATCGAGGATAGATTGTGCACATCTCCTCACAATCATGGCAATACCTCATTGTACAAAGTTTCGAGGATGGCTCTTACTTCCTCCTTATACAAAGTCCCGATGACCGTTATCACTACCTCCTTGTACAAAACCCCGAGGACAACTCTCACTTTAGTTATCCTCAATTATCACCTTAAGGTCCTAAGACATGCCAGAGAACTTTATATTCCAATGCTGAGGTCCGAACTTATTTGTTTTATCATAAAGCCAATTCACATTTTCTTTGTTCATCACAAGCCGGTTTCAAGGTTTTAATACAATTGCCGGTTTCAAATCATAATATAAGGCCGATTTCAATTATAATAAAAGGCCGATTTTGAAATCACAATGCAAATGTCGATTTTAAAATTACGATACAAGGCCGGTTTCAAAATCACAGTGTAAATGTCAATTTTAAAATTACGATACAAGGCCAGTTTTGAAATTACAGTGTAAATGCCGATTTCAAAATACGATACAAGGCGGGTTTAAAAATTACCGTGTAAATGTCAGTTTCAATTGTAATACAGAGCCTATTTTAATTATTCTTGTTCGATTTTAAAATTATAAATACAAGGCCGAATTCAATTATTCTTGGCCGGTTTCAAATTAATATGCAAGGCCGGTTTAAAATTAATATGCCAAGCTGGTTTCAATTAACGTGCAAGGCCAGTTTTGATATTTACTTAAGCCGATTTCAAATTATATTATAAGGCTAGTTTTCAATTTGGGTAATGCAAGTGTCATACAAGCCGGTCTACTTTTTTATTTTCATGTATTCAAGTTTAAACATGAGTTTAGCAGAAGGCAGAAAGCATGCATTTGAACCAAAATACGACTTATCAAACAGTAATTAAAACAACATGCATTTAACCTAAATTGGGAGGAAAAACTGGCAGTTTTTAAAGTTGGAACTTTAGAGACGAAAGTATATTTGCAAAGCATGAACTTTAAAAACTGGGCACACTTGCAACAAATTTAAAAAGAATGATCGTCCGAAATACACTTGTAATATTCTGAAGTTAAAAACAGAGTATACATTTGTATTAAACCATGAACTTAAAAACAGGGGGGTATACTTGCCTGACATTCGTTCGCCCACCCTTACAGATTAGAAGCTTTCTCTCATTCTCCACTCCTTACTGTTCTTCTTGCTGGTTGCTCGTGTCAGCTTCCTTGATTGAAGCTGAGTATATATAGAGGAGGGGTTAGGTGGAGTAAGTGGGGGTAAGCTACCTACCTTGTACTTCTTCCCAAATGTTAGGTGGGAGTTAATAGTTTAAGCTACTTACTTTAGTACTTCTTCTCAGACGGCCAATAAGGTGGTTCACTTACTTCATTTAGTTAGGGTCTAGTTGGGTTCTAACTAATTAGTAAAGTTGGTTCTTGTCTTTAGTTACCCTTAAATTATTCTGGTCAAGTCTTTGGTCAGTGCTCAAGATCGGCCATCGTTTTACTTCTTTTATTTAAGACCGGTCAACCTTTCTCAGGGCCGGTCAACTCTTTAGGTTGGTCAACATTTTGACGTTGGTCAACATCCAGTCAATATCATAATTTTCGGTCAACACTTACTCAAGCCAGTAAATATTCTAAAGCCAGTCAATCTTACAAGTTCCGGTCAACTTTATCTATTCTGAACTTCAGGCAGTCCAGCCTTCTGTGGCACAAACTACTCCGGTTTTAAGTGGCATAAGGCCACTCCGGCCTCTGGAGTTCATCATACTCTTGGTTTTAATACTTTTTTCCGATTTTAAGTTTTCTTTTGAAGTTGGGATCTCACAATTCTCTCCTACTAAAAAAAATTTCATCCTCAAAATTTAGATGGGGTTACATACCTTAAACAAACGAGTGTGGATGCTTGCTTCAAATTTCTTCTTCTCGATCCTAGGTAGCTTCTTCAGGTGAGTAATTCCTCCATAGCACATTTAGTAAAGGAACCGTCTTTGTATGCAGCATTTGCTCCTTTCAGTCGAGAATTTATAGTGGCTCCTCGACATAGGATAGATCTTTGTTGATTTCTAAGGGTTCGAGTTCAATCACGTGAGTAGGGCCATAGACATACTTCCGGATCATTGATACATGGAACACGTCATGCACTTTCGTCAAACTTGGTGGTAGTGTTAATCTGTATGCCACTTCTCCGATCTTTTCTAAAATCTCAAAAGGGCGAACAATCGTGGTTTCAATTTTCCTTTCATTCCAAACCGTGACGTTCCTTTGGATGGTGAGACCTTCAGAAAGACGAAATCTCCTATCTCAAAGCTTAACTCCTTCCTCATTCTATCCGCATAACTTTTTTGTCTGCTCTGAGCAACTCTCAAGTTACCATGGATCAGTTTGATTTTTCTCAGCCATTTCTTTTACGATTTTGGGACCCAAAATTTTTTTATCTCCGGTCTTCTCCCAGTAAATTAGCGACCTACACTTCCTTCTATACAGAGCCTCGAAAGGTACCATACCGATACTAACTTGATAACTGTTATTATAAGCTAACTCTGCCAGTGCTAGGTAGGTATCCCAAGTTCTTTTTATTTTTAATACGGGAGCCCTCAATATATCCTCAAGAATCTGGATAGTACGCTCAGATTGGCCATCTGTTTGAGGGTGTTAAGTAGTACTGAATTTTAATTCAGTCCCCATTTCCTTATGTAAACTCTTCCAAAACCTTGAGACAAAACGGGGATCTCTATTAGACACAATGGAGGCAAGAATTTCATGCAGTCTCACGATCTCGTTCACATACAGTTGAGCCAATCTATCACGTGAATACGTCATTCTGATTGCTAAGAAGTGGGTTGACTTTGTCAGCCGGTCAACTATAACCCAAACGGCGTCATGATTCCTAGGAATCCTCGGTAAACCTGATACAAAGTCCATGGCAACGTCCTCCCATTTTCAGTTCGAAAATGGCATTGGTTGTAACAATCCAGAAGGCTTTCTCCTCTCAGCCTTCAGTTGCTGACATACCAGGTATCTCTCCACATAAGCCATGATATCCCTCTTCATATTCCTCCACCAGAAGGTTTTCTTCAGATTCTGATACAATTTACTTGTCCCCGGGTGGATCGTATACCAAGATCGGTGAGCCTTCTTCAAAATCTTCTCCTTCAATCCTATATCATCCGGTACACATAATCAATCCTAAAATCTCAACACACCATCAGTCTGGATATTAAAATCAGCTCGGGACTCCTTACTCAGATCACTAACAATATCCACAAGAAACGGATCGTCCACCTACTTCTCTATAATTTCACTAACTACTTCCGGTTGGATCTGAAGGTACGACATAAGTATTCTATTACCTTTAGCATAACGTTGGATATCACATTGCTTCAGGTAATCCAACATCTCCATCTACTTGACCTGCAAGTGTGTCACATAACTCGATCGACGGCTCAATGCGTCTGCAACTACGTTGGCCTTTCCAAGCTTATACTGTATTTTATAGTCATAATCTTTCAAGAAATCAAGCCATCTCCTTTACCTTATGTTAAGTTCCTTTTGCGAAAATAGATACTTTAAACTTTTGTAATTCGAATACACAAGAAACCTCACACCATACAAATAATGTCTCCAAAATTTCAAAGCAAAGACAATAGCAGTAAGCTCGAGGTCATGAGTAGGATAATTCTTCTCATACACTTTCAGTTGCCTAAATTCATAAGCCACAACTTTACCGTGCTGCATTAGTACACATCCTAAGTCTGCTTTGGAGGTGTCACAATACACCTCATATCCTCCTGATCCTTCTGGAATCACTAATACTGGAGCAGTAGTCAGGCGATCCTTCAGCTTCTGAAAACTCTGATCACACTCCTTAGTCCTTTCAAATTTGACTTCCTTTTTTAACAATCGCGTCAGGGGCATAGCGATTTGTGAAAGTTTTTCACAAACTGCCGGTAGTAACCTGCCATGCCTAAAAAGCTTCTAATCTCTATTACAGAAGTTGGCTTACTCTAATTAGTAACAGCTTCTACTTTCTTTGGATCCACAGAGATACCACCACCAGAAATCACATGACCCAAGAACGTCACTTTTTCTAGTCAGAACTCACATTTTTCCAATTTAGCATATAACTTCTTCTCACGCAGCACTTAGAGTACTATCCTCAAATGGGTTTCGTGCTCCTCATAGTCCTTAGAATAGATTGAAATATTATCGATAAAAACCACCACAAATTTATCCAGTTACTTCTTGAATACTCTATTCATTAGGCAACAAGGGCGTTTGTAAGTCCAAAAGGCATAACAAGGAAGTCGTAGTGGCCGTATCTCGTTTGGAAGATAGTTTCGGCCACATCTTCTGGCTTAATCCTCAATTGATGATAACCATACCTCAAATCGATCTTTGAGAACACCCGGGATCCTTACAATTGATCAAACAAATCATCAATACGCGGTAGAGGATATTTGTTCATGATCGTGACTTTATCTAACTCACGATAATCAACACATAGCCGTAATGACCCATCTTTCTTTCTTACAAGCAAAACTGGTGCTCCCCAAGGAGATACTTTTTTTTGGTAAGTAGACCCCCAAGGAGACACACTTGGCCTAATAAAGCTTTTGTCTAACAACTCCTATAATTGTAATCTTAATTCCTTCAACTCAGCCGAAGCCATTCTATATGGGGCCTTAGAAACTGGGCTGACATTGGGAACGATATAAATCTCAAACTCAATCTTTCGATGCGGGGACAATCCAGGCAACTCCTCAGAAAATACATCCTTAAAATTACGGATAACGTGGATGTCCTTAGCCGGCACCTCATGACTCCCAGTGGTGCAGGCATAAGCCAAGTAAGTTTTACATCCACCTTTTACTAGATGTTTAGCATATAAAGCCAAGATTATTACTGGCATCTCCTTTTTCTTGATGCATTGGAAGAAAAAGGTTTCCTTCCCGAGGATACTAAAATAAACCTTCTTCCTAAGACAATCAATGGTGGCATAGTTCTCAGCCAGCCAATCCATCATTAGGATCACGTCGAAACCTCTCATGTTTAGCAACAGTAAATCCACAACCAAACATCTCCCGTCTACTTCTACCATGCATCCAGGATATATAACATCAGTGACTACGGGGAATCCAGTAGGGGTACATACTGATAATTCATAATTCAATATGCAAGGGGCAATAACAATATGACATACAAACCGTGGAGAAACAAAAGAGTGGGTAGACTTGGAGTCAAACAAGATAGATGTAGGAACGTCACAAACAGGAAGAGTACTTTCCACGATATTTGGCGATACCTCTGGCTCCTGGATAGCTACTACAAAGGCCTTAGCAGAAACGGTAGGCTTTCTCTCTTCTAGTTTCGGGCAATCTTTGATCAAGTAGTCGTGCTGTCCGCAACTAAAATAAGCTCCCGTTTCCCGATGGCACGCTTGCCCCAGATGTACATTTCCCCAGGACGAGCAGTGTGTAACCGAAGTCCTAGAATCAGCCATTAACTAAGTTGGCGCAACACTCTTTTCCTTCTCAGTCATCCTCGTCTTTTTGGATGACCCAAAAGATCCCCCAGTAGATCTGCCACTAACACTTGCCCGGCTAGCTGCCCTTTTCACGTAGAATTTCTCTATCTCCACCTCTTATTCGTAAAGGACTGCCCGGTCCAATATATCAGCATACATCTCAAGCTTTAACATTGTTAGCTGTTTTTGAATATCATCTCGTAATCATTACTGAAACTTCTTCGCCTTTCTTAATTCATTTTCAACATAGAAAGGTGAGAATCGGGACAGCTTGATGAACTTAGTATCATACTCTGTCACCGTCATGCTTCCTTGCCTTGGTTGCATAAACTCCATCTCCTTTTGGTCCTGGAGACTGGATGGAAAGTATTTCTCCAGAAAAGTTTCCTCGAATATATCCCAAGTGATCATCCTGTCGGGCATTCCTAGCGCTATTTTTCTCATGTCCCACCAGCTATCTGCTTCACCCTCCAATTTATACACGGCGAAGGTAACCTTTTCCTGATCCGTACACCCAATTACTGTAAATATTTTTCTCATCCTCTTAAGCCATCTATCAGCTTCTGCTGGATTGGGTTTTCCCAAAAAGTCCGACGCCCGTTCCACCGTGGATCGATCATACGTGGTCGGAGTTAGGATGGCCGGAGCTGGCTCAGTCGCAGGAACTGGAACCATGTGCCTATATTCGACAGATTCTACCACGGTGGTCATTTTTTTCAGTAAGTCTATGGAAGCGGTCTCCCGATCATAAGGTGTATTACAGCCATTTCTTTTCCCTCTTCCACTAACTATCCTAAAATCGTAATATTATGATCTCAAAAAAAGGAAGTACCCTTCAATCCCAATAAAATTGTACTTAACCAAGTTTCCTAATGACTCTAACTACCTAAGTTATCCTTGGCCTACTTCTTTCAGAGATTCAGTATCGATCAATACCTAAGGCAGCTCATCTCTCTGATACCAATTGTGACGGAATAGATATATTTTTTTTACAATTTGCCATCAATCTCCCAAAATTGACACCATTTCAGTGGCCAGGTCCGAGCTGATCATGCCTTCTAAATCACAGGATCATAGATACCGTTTAGGACTCATACACAAAGCGAAAGTCAATCTATTATCCAACAGAAGCATTTACATTTATTCTCATAATTCATTTCTAAATACATATAGCCATGAACATCTAATCACAAAAGTTTATCGAGTCTAATGAATTATTACACTAATTGTTTCTTCGTGGCGATCGTCCAAAAGGTGCTTCTGAATCCTTACAAACCCTTCAGATAGGCTCTAGTCACTCTGTTTCGTCAAGCACGAGTTCTAAATTTTCATCTGGGGAAACAAAAAACAGTGAGCCGGAGCTCAACAAGGTACATGCAGATTTTTTATAAAACGTTCATACTATCAACAGTTATAGATATATATACAGAATATCATTTGGCCGAAATCATGTAAAACACTTAGAACGATAAATGCAGGAAATCGTGCATCGTATATATATCATATGGTAGTATTCGGCCAAGTAAAAGCTAATCAGAAAGTCAGAACAGATAATATTTGAGCATAAAACAAGGCCGGTCACAATTTAGCTTCTTTTATTTATTACTTAATGGAATGAGGCTTTAATCGAGGATAGATTGTGCACATCTCCTCATAATCACAGCAAGATCTCCTTGTACAAAGTCCCGAGAACGACTCTTACTTCCTCCTATTACAAAGTCCCGATGACGGCTATCACTACCTCCTTGTACAAAGCCCCGATGACGGCTCTCACTTTGGTTATCATTGATTATCACCTTAAGGTTTTAAGGCATGCTGGAGAACCTTGTCTTCCAATGCTAAGATCCAAACTTATTTGTTTTATCATAAAGCCGATTCACATTTTCTTTATTCATCACAAGCCGGTTTCAAGGTTTCAGTACAGATGCCTGTTTTAAATCATAATACAAGGCCGGTTTCAATTATAATACAAGGCCGATTTTGAAATCGCAGTGCAAATGTCAGTTTCAAAATTACGATACAAGGCCGGTTTCGAAATCACAGTGTAAAATGCCGGTTTCAAAATTATGATACAAGGTCAATTTTGAAATTACATTGCAAATGTCGGTTTTAAAATACGATACAAGGCCAGTTTTAAAATTACTGTGTAAATACCGGTTTCAATTATAATACAAAGCCGATTTTAATTATTCTTGGCCGGTTTTAAAATTATAAATATAAGGCCGATTTTAATTATAATTGGCCGGTTTTAAATTAATATGCAAGGTCGGTTTCAAATTAATATGCTAGGCCGGTTTCAATTAACGCGCAAGGCCGGTTTTGATATTTACTTAAGCCGACTTCAAATTATATTATAAGGCCGGTTTTAAATTTGGGTTATGCAAGTATTATACAAGCCGGTCTACTTTTTTATTTTTATGTACTCCAATTTAAACATAAGTTTAGCAGAATGCAGAAAGCATGCATTCGAACCAAAATTCGACTTATCAAACAGTAATTAAAACAACATGCATTTAACCTAAATCAGGAGGAAAAATTGGTAGTTTTTAAAGCTGGAACTTTAAAGACGAAAGTATATTTGCAAAGCATGAAGTTTAAAAATCGGGCACACTTGCAACGAACTTAAAAAGAATGATCGTCCGAAATACACTTGCAATATTCTGAAATTAAAAACAGAGTATACATTTGTCTTAAACCATGAACTTAAAAGCAGGGGGTACACTTGCCTGACAGTTGTTCGTCCACCCTTACAGACTGGAAGCTTTCTCTCCTTCTCTACTCCTTACTATTCTTTTTACTAGTTGCTCGTATCAGTTTCGTTGATCGAAGCTGAGTATATATAGATGAGGGGTTAGGTGGAGTAAGTGGGGATAAGTTACCTACCTCGTACTACTTCTCAGACGTTAGGTGAGAGTTAATAGTTTAAACTACTTACTTTGGTACTTCTTCTCAGACGGCCAACGAGGTGGTTCACTTACTTCATTTAGTTAGGGTCTAGTTGGGTTCTAACTAATTACTAAAGTTGGTCCTTGTTTTTAGTTACCCTTAATTTATTCCGGTCAAGTCTTTGGTCAATGCTCAGGGTTGGCATCGTTTCACTTCTTTTATTCAAGACCGGTCAACCATTCTCAAGGCCGGTCAACTCTTTAGGTTGGTCAATATTTTGACGCTGGTCAACATCCGATCAATATCACAATTTTCGATCAACCCTTACTCATGCTAGTCAATATTCTAAAGCCGGTCAACCTTCTAAAAGCCGGTCAACCTTACAAGTTCTAGTCAACTTTATCTATTCAGGATTTCAAGCAGTCCGGCCCTCTGTTGCACAAACTACTCCAGTTTTAAGTGGCATAAGGCCATTCCGGCCTCCGCAGTTCATCATACTCTTGGTTTTACTACTTTATTTTGATTTTAAGTTTTCTTTTGAAATTGGGATATCACAAAATCGATATTCTTATCCCAAGTATTTTGCCAACTTGGAGATAGAATATAAACACTGGGGCATGCCCCGAACACCCTCGTGTAACAATAAAAGAGTCCAAAAGAAAAACAGGCAGGGGAAAAGGCGGCTAGATTTACATCATCTAACACACCGACAAGGTGACTACTATCCAGACAGTTGTATCAAAACCAGTGCGGGGGCACTAATCAAAAACCCTAAAATACATGAGACAAGACAAGTAATGCAAATAAAATCAAGCCGCCATATTCATTCTCCCACACTAGAAACCAGTAGCCAAACTTTATTTCAGCATCATTATTCAATGAGCTGGATGGATTAATAGCAGCCCGACTCCTTGATGTCCTTGAAAATAAGCAAGACTACTTATGTTAGTTGAATGGCAGGAAGAAAACATCTCGTGCTTTGCACTTGTCCTTCAATGTTATGCTTGTAGGTGGGGACTTCCTCATTTCATAGGCTGTACTAATACTCACCACCAAAAGTTTAACAAGTTCTCGTCATGTCTACGTAGACTTCCTTTTTAAGTTTGAGTGATCGAGTGAATTTATGAACGAACTATAAATAGAACTTGGTGAAGCCTTTAGAACTCGTATCCATAACCGTGAAGTTTAGTCTACGGAACGTAGACTTCATTCACAGCTAGAACTTGTCTCAATTCCGCTATTCCCTTTGGTTTTAAGGTGAAACTAAGGGGGACCGGGGCCAACTGTAATTTGTAACTTGTGGTTGAATGTGTTTTTTAGTTTTAACTAATCTACAATAAATTGATTAATGACTTGATAAAGGATATGGTTTGTATCTTGCTTAAATTTGGCTAATTAAATAATTGAATGCAGAAATATGACATGCAATAACTGACTTTGATTAATAGTGGTTAAGTTCTTTTAGTGTAATTTTTTCTAATATGTCAACATAGGTGGAAATAACCATAATAAAATTAGGTCTTTAAAGTTTCGCTTTGTTAATTTAGATTCTATTATTAATCATTAGTTTTCATTGCAATTTAAGATATAGTAAAAATGACTACTACTAAATATTTATGT
>JAODPA010034818.1:0-12296 GCA_025585075.1 Nepenthes mirabilis | reverse complement strand
CTCAATAAATTGGAAATATTAAAAATATAAATTAAAGTTTGTTTCTCATGAATAAAATCATGGGCAAATATCCTTGGAATTTAATTACCTCCATCTCAAAAATAATCATCGAGTGTTTGGTAATTATAAAATTTTTGGGCCTGCAAGTTGGGCTCATGAAATGAAAGGCGGTCTAAAAACTGATAAAACCTATTGAGCATATAGGAGTTCAGAGAACTAGAAGTCCAGCAGGGTAAGGCCTAGCGATCGGAAGCCCACAATGACTCATTGTGTTCAAAAGCCCAACCGAATTGTGATTAGCTAATTGGATGGTACAATTTTGGATCTAAACCCACCCTATAAGAAAAAAATATACGATATTGAGTTGGGAGGATGAACCAGAGAGAATGAAGTCCATTCTTATTGCTTCCCTGGCGGAGGTGTCGCCCTCCTCCGCCTCTATGTCTTCAACAAAGGGAAGTAGCGACGATGACTTATCGTCGGAAGAGACGGGAACTGCCATTTTAGAGAACACCTTGCTAGTGGCGCTGAGTTCCGCCCAGCTGCTCATGCTCTAGAGTATCAGGAGGTTTTAAGGGGACTTCCTGGCCTAGAGTCCATTGTATCTTTTCATTTTCCTGATCGCGAGGTAAGATTATGCGAATTTTTGCCATTCATGGCTGTGCATCTTAGTGGTTCTCTCATCAGATTGATTGGTTCCTCTCTTTGGTTGTCATAGGGGTGTTCTGCAGATTGGAGGAGAGCGTTCACTTTCTGGAGTAAGAGGTTGCTCGCCTCTTGCATAACCACATCGATAGATAGGAGATGGAGTGAAGAGTCAATGCTACCGTTGACGAGGCGCTTAAAAGTCAGAAGTTAGCCAATTACCACAACTAGACTCTGTCCAAGTCCGAGGCCAGACTAGAAAGGCTCTCGGACACCCATGCCTAGGCCTTGGCCAAGATTGCTACGCTTGAGGATGAGTGCCGGGTGAGCCAACAGCAACTCCTTGACCTAATGGGCGTGAGTGTTGAACAGGAGAGGGAGCTGATGTCCAAGCTCCATCCAGAGGAGGTGGCTTCATTGCCGAGGGGGCGATTTTAGAAGGGCGTTCGTCTCAGCCATCGTATAGTCTCCCTGGCTGCTTCAAACTTTTCTGTCAGTTATTTTGAAGTGAGGAATATCTGAGCCAAATGCTAAGAGGACCTCATTATTTTTCCAAAGGAGGGAACGCGCCCTTCAGGGAGTGATCACTCCGGATAGTTTGTAGGAGTATGTTGTTCCTTCATTTTATTCCAAATCTGTCGGACACCGTCATTACATAGTGTAACTTTTAGTAAAAGGATCTAACGATGCTGATTGTTATTACTCCATTTTTCTCCTATGTCGAATTCTTTTGTCCAACTTTGCTTTAATAATTATTGTACGTCAGGCATTGTCAGCTTAGACGTTATCCTTTTGTTGCTCAGTCGCCATCGTCTAGACCATGTGGGCCGTCGAGGCTAGAGTGGAGAGCTTGATGGCGCTGCTAGGGTCATTATGGGTCCTACTTTGAGCCCCTGATGTCAGAGGCCTTTGGGGTCAAAGGAACCATCGGATCCGCAGGGACCACCGGGGCCTCTCCCTTGGCACCTTCTCGAGTTAGGATCTCAGTGTCAGGTCTGGTCCTGCTTCCTTCGGTTGGCAATCTGGCTGGTTATGCTAGACCTTCCGGCTGTTGTTCACCTACTCATAGATGTTGGTGTCGATAGGTGTCGGAGCCAAAGAGTTTCACCAAGAGGGTCGTCTGACACTTGTCTCGTCCTGAGTGGAGCCCCCAATTGAAGAGTGGTCTTTCTTCAAATCGGTGGGCGACTTCTTCACCTAGGATGGACGACCATCCTTGTGTATATTTGGTTTGTATTAGGCAGGTAGGTGGCACTGCTGCTTCTTGGGGCGACTCTTGCCCCCTTTCTTTTTTTCTTTAGGCGCCTTGGCCCTCTCGTCCTCATCCTTAGTTAGAATATCGTGGCACGACAATGGGTGAATCACGCTCACGGTGACAAGTTTTTAAACCACAGCCACCGGGCTCTAGCGTAGACATAGGTCATTGCCCATATCATGCCACTTTGGTGCTCTTTCTTATCCGGAGGACATCGTTACTCGTATGCATCTCTACCTAACCTGCCAACCATGGTAGGCTGATGGTACTCGTCTTGTCGAGAGTCACCACATTCATGCTTAGAGAAGCCCCTTAAGGTTTTGATGGCCGTCTGATGGGGGTTTGATGCCTGGTCTGCGAGCCCCCAAGCCGTGTAATTTTGACCGCTTTTGGGCCGTTCAGCTACCTTAGGTAGGATTCTTTGATCGTTCGTAGGTCGATTTTATAAACGAGTTGCAGCTTGCCTGACTTAGAGGCAATCTAGGTCGTTTGATTTCATGGATGTCATGCAAGCATTCATGCAAACACATGTGCGATGAACACAGCAACTATTTTATTAATCCAAACGTGACACATATTACAAGCATAATATGTGATGCATGTTAAGCGTATCTACACTTGACACGTGGAAGTGGTTGGTACCCTCTAAGGTGGTTGGTGCCCGGCACCTTTAGGACAAGTGTTGCCTTGAGCGCATATCTTTTACATGTCAGGTCAGAGAATTGCCATGACGAGATACGGCCCTTCCGCTTTGAGGGGGAGGCCTGTACTTAATGGCAGTCTCGTTGGTTGTCTCTTCTCTACTCGGGGCTTGGTCTCCCAATTCAGATTGTGAGGACAACGCTCTTAGGACACAACTTTGTGGGCCCAATGTTAATGATCCATTGCGCATCCTTCAATCCTCAGGCATGCTGTCTATTTCTTATTGGGTCGAGGCCATAGCGTAGGGTGACCTCTCAGTTCGAGGATTCTCTAAGTTCTCTTGTTCTACCTTCACCCTGCTATGTTCGAGGGTCTGCCCCGATCTCAGCAGGAACTCTGAGAGGTGTCCTTTCTAGATTAGTCTCTCGATCTCTTTTTGCAGCTTTTGGTAGTCTTCGGTGTTGTAACTCGGAGGCTAGTAGTAGTTGCAGTACTTTGATAGGTCTACCGCCTTTAGCTTCTTAACGGGTTTCAGTTGCTTTAAAAACTCCTCTTTCTAGATGCTCTTGAGGATGCTGGTCTGTGAGTCCTCTAAAAGGATTTGTCTTCGAATTCTGGTTCGCTGGTGGGTTCTTGGTGCCTTCTCTAGTTACCGATGGAGATTCCGAGTGTCAACGCGGTTTGCCTTCCTCTTCTCCAGGATGGTGGCAAAATGTGACACAAAACTATCACAAAGCTCCCAGAATGTCCAGATGAAGCCTGACCAGAGATAATAGAAACAGACCCAAGCATCTCCTTGGAGCACACAACAACCTCGCTCAAGTCCCAGGAGCCTATCAGGGCTTGAAAATGGTGCAAGTGATTGACCGGGTTAGAGCCCCCACAATATGGCTCCATGGGCAGTATTTGGTGCTCATGGGCGAGCACCTGAGATCGAATCTTCTCTGTGAACAGCAGACTTCTCATGTTTGTGGAGTCTTTGTCGACATCATCCTTGAATCTGCACAGTTGTGCCTCCTCCGGTCCCTCTTTCGCCTAAGGGGAGGATGCAACCCTCAAGACGTCGAGGAGGGTCTTTGCCCTCAGATGCTTCAGCAAGGGGTGTAGGTTAGTTCGACCATCCTCCGGTGGCCATCAAACGTTGTAAGATCCTTCTCTGTGGCTTGTGGGTCGTCGATCGTGTCAGCGACGACACAATCTTTCCTTGGCCTCTATTTTGGTGCTTCGGAAGCGAATTGGACCTCCGAACCAGCCACATTTTCTTCAGATATGGTCCTCTGAGTGCGAGCGTCGTGTGGGGGCAGGAGGAGCCCCTAGCCCCTAGCCGTAAACATGCCAGGTGCAAGCTATATGTCTCCTTGGCTACCCTTGGGGGTTGCTGCAGGAGGAAGTGTTGTTTTTAGCTAAGGTGTGCGTTAGAGTATTGGCCTCAGCTGTGCTTATTTAGTTGGTGAGTAATGGTCAGACTTTTAGTCATTTTTCACAAACGGCGCCAAAGATGCGTCCCTGGTATGCAGGTTGTGGTATGGATTAGGGAATCACTCAATTTTTCGTTGCAGGTTGAGTTGGAGTGGGTTCGGTTTCTATCTCTACTATCCTGAAACCTGCGCACTACAAACTACAAATAAGAAGTCAAATGATTGATGGGACTAATTCATTGATTTATCATTTAATACTTAAGATAGTAATCTTTTTTTAAAAAATAGAAAGATATAAGAAAAATGTGAAAAAATATAATGATGCTCATATGTGGGGATCGTGAGAGAAGGCTTGAGCTCCTAGAGTGTGCTTAGCGGGGAGTGACTTGGAGAGATAGAGGACTGGGATCCTATGTGTCGCACTTAGTGAGTGGATTACTAATATACACTCGGTGGGGAGTAGCTCTCTTGAGGAGGAGAAAGAGTCGTGTTGGGAAATAGAGTTTGGTTCTTTCTAACTCTTATGTCTTGCTTGAGTGTGACTTTTCACGGGGGATTGCATGATCCCTTATACTGTGAAGGGTGGAAAAATTTATAGTGCTTCGTGACAAAGGCTTTGGCACCTAGACCGATGACAGGTATTCTACCAAGATTCGTTGACCGTTAGGGTATTGACGAGAGTCACTGTGTCAGATGTCTTATGACAATGATGTGACCATGGCTGATGGTGGCCTATAGGGGCCAGGTTGCTTCTCGCGTGGGTTGGTTCGATTGCCGTTGGTCGACGAGTACGGTGATTTCCCATGGTTGACTACCATCAATTTGGTTGAGACCTGTTGCACTGGCGTCTTCTGCGCCGTCAGAATGCTATTGCTGCGATGGAGGATAGATTTTGCTGTGATTGGCTCATCCATAAACGCTACCCCTTAACTTTGGGCCGTTGATACTTGTCCCTTTAGCCTATTGCTTCCTAAACCTTATCTTGGTTGCTGCAATGATGTCTAAGTTAAATCAGATTGATCTCTTTCCTGAGACTTCGTCTGTTGCCTACTAGGCCCATTATCGTGATGATGATTGGATTTGGGGTTGGGCCGACCCGTGGTATTACCGAACCCATCATAATCCATGGGAAATACATGGTAAGTACATTTTAATTGAAATATCATTGTTGTTCTTCTTTAGAGAAGCTTACCAGTGTAAAAAAGGACTTTTTGTCTTAAATTTTACAATCAAGTTTTGACCCCGATAAAAATAGCAAAAGTAGTTAAAATTTAATATTCAATACACATAAAAAATATTTATTTTCAGATGCTAACGATAATGACAAATATGTAAAATATAAAAGATTATAAACAATAATAAAAGGCCTGATTTTTTTGTGACGAAGAGCAAACTCAATACCAACGGTAATCGAGAAAAATCCTCCGGGTTTCAATGGCTAGGAAAGCAATGCACTATGAAAATTAATTTACAGACCGGGTGGTAACGACGCGCTAACCTAGCCAACTTACTTTCGTCTTGTGATTCCTATCAAGGAACTCCTTGGATTTACCTACGGCAATGGAATCGGATACCTTCCAATCTTCATGTCAATCTTCCCTCTTGAGCAATTTGAATTGCCAAACACGATCGAGTCTCATTCTTCAACGTACCGCGTCTCCATCGAAGGTAGAAGAATAAATGTGTTTAAATGGTAAAGAAAAAGTATAAAGAAACCTCATTATAACATCAATCACAAAGGTGTAGCTTTTGATTTTTTCAAAGGGAGCAAGACCAATGGAGTATATACAAGTGGGGCATGAAACTAGTATATACAAGGTTTTTGGTTTTTTAAGTTGAATGGGTAGAAAGCTCACGGAGAGCGCGGGGCCTCGAGATTTTAGGTTCGAGCGGTTGGAGAGCATACGACAGACGCGGTATCCATGGAAGACGGAACGGATAGCAACGGGTATATGTTGATGCAGCACTTTGACAATCCATAACACGACATCGATATAATATTACATATAGTCATAAAATATACCAATCATAAAAATGACTCTAACACAGTGAAATACACTTACCATCATTGGAGCCTAAATCCGTTCATGCATATTAGGCTCATTATAGTTCTCATGTAGTTTTCACTCGGGTATGAAACTAATCCCTCTAAACAACTCGATTTTTTCCCTCAACAAAGGCTTCAAGATCTCCTATCATTCTTAGAGTTAAAGAGGTACTCATTCTTTCTATTCACCTCTTTTACTTCAACTAATAAATGTATGACTAACATGAGCTAAACAGAAGCCCAATAAAATATTCCAACCCCTAAGACATTTTATTTGTGTGTGGGGGTATAAAGGACTTGCAATTATTGATCTAGAGCTTGCCCAATAACTTCTCAATTGAATCCAACTTACAAGTACCTAATACTGGCACCAAATGTGAGAAATTCATACTAACATTTCAATATAACAGTGTAGCCACATATTTGTTGGGGGTATATTATGACGATGGTTATTCAATATGACTTTCTATTTATAAGTAGAAAGATTTCTATTTCTATTTAAATTATTTTTTAAAAATGAAGTCGTATGGGCTGGATAATTAGCATGGTAGCCTCATACATTCCCCTAAGCCATCAACATCAGAAGGAGTCAACAAGGCATTGAAATTCAAAGTTCTGTTTTTGTTTTTTCTATTTTAAATTAGTTTACCAAGGATGAGAGTAATAGTGATAATAAATGAATATTCCACCACTACTTTTATTTTATATAATCATACTGGACCTGCTTTTAGTTTTAAATTTTATTTGGCATAAAAAAAAAAGACATTATCAATATCTTCTAAAGGTGGCAAAGATTTGCATGTGTTTGAAAAAACAGAAGATTTGATTGATCATATGACACGTAAAAAACAATGCACAATAAAGAGGGCATGTTATGTAAACTCGAAGTATAAGTAATTAATTACTGAAAGTGATGTAATTATTATATATTTATAATTAATTACATACAGTCGTAGTTTAAATATTATAAAGTAATATAGCACTCTCAATATGTTACTATAATTTCTCTTAGTGAAGAAAGAGGTGAAGTTATACAATCTTACAAGGTCAAGTAAGATACCCTTCAAATTATAAAAGAATCCCATGGCTGGTCTCTGCATCTCAGCTTTATACAAGTTAATTAGATCCTAATGGCATCCCAATTTTAGTTGATGAATCTTCATAAAGTCTGGAAAATTTTGAATCTTCACCATTGTGCAAATGAAACTAGTGGAAAAGTTGGGGGTCTAGATGAGATGGCCGAGGTGTTGAAGCAAAACGCGCGGAAGGCACGGTGATCGGGCGGATACAACGCTCGGACGGCAACACAGAGCAGAGCTCTCGGTCGGACACAAAAAGTAGAGATAGGGAACGAAAGAGAACACACAAATTTAACGTGGAAAACCCTTCTCTCAACAAGGGAAAAACCACGAAAGAATACACTACAAAAGGATTGTTTACAAGTGTTAGCTACACAAGCTCAAACGGAAGAAAACAATCTCAAGTGTACAACTTCTCTCTCTAAAGTGTTTCTCACTCTATCAAGACTCACACAAGGGTTGCTCACAAAGGCACACCACTGCTCACCAACCTCTCTCGCTTAGCATTGAATGATCTCTCCCACATATATATATACATATAAACAGCCTAGGAGGCTACCCAGCCACCCTAGCAGTAGGGTGGCAGGGCATGCCGCCTGCCAGGCGCACGCCTGGCAGGCCTGCAGTCTCTTGGAAGTTGTAGCCGCCACCAACTTTCAATCAGACTGCGACAGCAGCCTGCCCGCATTTATTGCCGCCACAGATCATTAATGAGAGAATAAGTCAACGCCCGCATGGCTGGAGTCCTCGTCCAAGTCCTCTCGGACATGACGCTTCAAACAAAGTCCTCGTCCATTCTTCCAATGGAGTCCGCGGACTACTGCCACTCGGGAGTGACCCCAACAAACTTCCCCTCACGACCGAGTGGGAGTGAAGTTGGTCAGACCGGAATGTCACAACAAGCTTCCAGTTTTCCCTTTGGCAAAACTTTTGTCAACATATCCGAGCCATTATCCTCGGATCGGACCTTCCCAATTGATAGCTGCCCATCATCAAAAATATCTCTCACCCAATGATATTGCACGTCAATGTGTTTTGACCGAGAATGGAATGAGGAGTTTTTACATAAGTGAATGACACTTTGACTATCACAAAGGACCTCGTACGTCTCTTGCCTTAGACCCAGTTCTTGGACAAACCTCTTCATCCAAAGCATTTCCTTATAGGTATCGGTCACGGCAATAAACTCTGCTTCTGTAGTTGAGAGAGCGACGCACTTCTGCAACTTGGACTGCCAGGAGACCGCCCCTCCTGCAAACTTCACCAAGTATCCCGACGTTGATTTCCGAGAATCAACGTCCCCGACCATGTCTGCGTCTGCGTCTGTGTACGCAGACAACTGAGGCTTTTCTTCTCCAAACATCAAACCCATCTTGGAGGTCCCGCGTAGGTATCTGAAAATCCATTTCACTGCAGACCAATACTCCATCCCTGGGTTTGAGAGAAATCTGCTCGCAAGGCCAACCGCATGAGCAATATCCAGCCGCGTACACACGGCCGCGTATATCAAGTTGCCAACGGCCGAGGAGTAAGGAATCTTACTCATTCGCGCCTTCTCAGTGTCTGAGGACGGACACTGCTGTTTACTCAGCCTAAAGTGGTTGGCCAAAGGGGTACTGACAGGCTTGGAGCTTTCCATGTTGAACCGCTAAAGCACCTTGTCAACATAGCCTTCCTGGGACAGCTAGAGCTTCTTGTTTCCTCGGTCGCGAGAAATTCTGATCCCCAGAATCGGTTTCGCCGGTCCGAGGTCTTTCATGGCGAAAGACTGCCCCAGTTGCTTCTTCAGCTCCATGATCCGAGTACTATTCCGTCCGACCACCAGCATGTCATCCACATAAAGGAGGAGGATGACAAAGTTATTTTCCGAGAACCTCTGAACAAAGACACAGTGGTCGAAAGTAGTCTTATGGTATCCTTGTCCGACCATGACAGACTCGAACTTTCGGTACCACTGTCTCGGAGTTTGTTTCAGCCCATATAAGCTCTTCTTCAAACGACAGACAAGTCCTTCCTTCCCCTTCACCGCAAACCCTTCTGGTTGCTCCATATAGATTTCTTCCTCTAAATCTCCATGAAGAAATGTCGTCCGGACGTCCAATTGCTCTATCTCCAGGTCCAAAGCTGCTGCCAGTCCGAGCACTACACGGATCGAGGACATCTTCACAACATGTGCAAAAATTTCATCAAAGTCAACACCCTTTCGTTGACAAAAGCCCTTCACCACAAGTCGTGCCTTGTGTCTTGGCTTATTTGTGTCCTCGGTCGCCTTCAGGCGGAAGACCCATTTGTTCTTCAGAGCCTTCTTCCCCTTGGGCAATTTAGCCAGCTCAAAGGTATGGCTTTTATGAAGAGAAAACATCTCTTCCTTCATGGCTTCAAACCATTCATCCTTTTGAGCGCTACTCATGGCCTCGTCAAAATTTTCTGATCTCCAGCATCAGTGAGGAGAACAAACTCACTTGCTGGAAGGCAGACAGACGGACGTCTTTCCCTAGACGACCGTCTCACAGGGGCTCCCTCGGCCTATGGAGGGGCCATATCTTCAACCAGATCCTGAGACGTAGGAACCGCCTCATCTTGGTCGCCTGCCACACCTGAACCGCCGACATCGGACTCAGAAGGCACTAGACGGACAACATCAGTATCAACACTGTCCGTCCGAAAAGTAGTGGGAGGAGACTTCTGCTCTTTCCCAATGTCCTCGATGGTCTCGCCCTCAATGAAGACCACGTCGCGGGACCGCACCAGCTTCTTTTCTTTTGGGTCATAGAACCTATACCCAAATTCATCCTCGCCATAGCCCAGAAAGACACATTGCATTGACTTTGGCTCCAACTTGATCCTTTCATCTCTCAGGACATGAACAAAGGCTTTGCAGCCGAAAGTCCAAAGATGGCTGTACACTGGTTCCTTTTCGGTCCAAATCTGCTCTGCAACTTCCCCGTCCAGAGGCTTATTGGGCGACCGGTTGATCACGTGGGCGGCCGTCCTCAAGGCCTTAGCCCAAAAAGATCCTGGTAGCTCGGCCTCGGATAACATGCACCTGACCCTTTCCATCAAAGTGCGATTCATCCTTTCTGCCACGCCATTCAACTGTGGCGTCTTAGGTGGAGTTTTCTGATGTCTGATGCCGTGAGCTCTACAGTAGGCATCAAACGTCCCAATATACTCCCCGTCGTTATCGCTCCGAACGGCCTTTAGTCTCCTCCCGGTCTCCCGCTCAACGAGGACATGTAACTGTTCAAAGGTTCCCGCAACCTGATCTTTGGTCTTCAAAGGGAACACCCATAGCTTCCTCGAGCAATCGTCAATAAAGGAGACAAAATATTATGCCCCCCAAATGACTTCTCCGGGAAGGGACCACACACATCAGTGTGGACGAGCTCCAAAACCTCGGACCTCTTGGAAGACACATCTCCTGAAAAGGAGACTCTGCGTTGCTTCCCCGCCATGCAGTGAGGGCAAGTCCTCGGTATATCTCCATCCATCTCCGGAATGAGACCCTTCTTTTCCAGATGACTCATGCCACGCTCACTCATGTGTCCGAGCCTCTTGTGCCACAGATCCGAGGACTCCACACTTCTTGTGGCATTCATCTCAGCCACCTCAGCCTAGGCTTTCACTACGTAAAGGCTTGAAGCCTTTACTCCTCGGGCAACCACCATGGAGCCCTTTTTTAACTTGAAACTGCCGTCACAGAAGACGCTGCAGTAGCCTTCATCGTCAAGCTGTCCCGCTGAAATGATATTCATATGAATATTTGGGACGTGTCAGACGTCCTTCAAAGTCAGTCGGGCTCCAGTGTTTATCAGCAAGGTGATGTCACCACGTCCAATGAACTCGAACGTCTCCTTGTTGCCCATTCTTGATACTCCTGGGGTGCATGGAGTGTAAGTGGAGAATAGTTCTCTCCTGGAGGTAACATGGATTGAAGCGTCAGAATCCATTACCCAATCCGAGGATTGCTCAGCCACGGCCACTAAGTCCTCAGACTCGCGGGCCAAAAGGAGATCTTCTCCTGTCACAACAGAGACCGAGGACTCTTTCTCGTCATGTCTCTTCTCGCCTCTTTGCTTATTAGCGTTTTCACGCTTCCACTTGTAACAAAACTTTTTGATGTAGCCTTTCTTGCCACAATGGTGGCACTCCATATCTTGATACCGGGAGCGTGACTTACTCCGCCCTTTTTCTTCAGACTTTGGGCCACGTCCTCGGCTCCTTCCCCTACATTCAGTAACAAGGACCTCGGAGTGTTGAGAGGTGGACGTGCCTTGAGAACGTCATCGTACTTCTTCGTTCAGCAGAGCTCCTTTGGGCATCTCTAAAGTCACCACGCCATTTGGAGCTGTATTGGCAATGGTGATCCTCATAACCTCCCACGAGTCTGGGAGGGTTGCTAGCAACCATAGTCCGAGGACCTCATCCTCGAACTTGATCCCGACGCCATTCAGCCTGTCCACGCAGCCCTGAAACTCATTCAGGTGATCGGCGACAGATGGCCCGTCCTTGTACAGTACTTGCATCAGCCGCATCAAGTGAAAAATTTTATTATTTTCGGATTTGGAGGCAAAGAGCTTTTCCAGCTTCTCCCAAAGCGTCTTGGCATTGGACTCACCCCGAACGTGGTTGTACACGTTGTCGTCCACAAACTGTCGTATATAGCCGCACACTTGCTTGTGCTCCAACGTCCACTGCTCGTCCGTTTTGTCTGCCGGTTTTGCTGTGGCAAAAACGGAATTATGCATGGATTTTACGAAAAGCAAGTCTGACATCTTGCTTTGCCAAGGGTCAAAGTTTGATCCATTCAAACAGATCATCTTACTTCCAACCTCCATCGCGGCCAGCAACAAGATCACCGTTCAAAATACCAACCTGGCTCTGATACCACTTGTTGAAGCAAAACGCGCGGAAGGCATGGTGACCGGGCAGAAACAACGCTCGGACGGCAACACAGAGCAGAGCTCTCGGTCGAACACGAAAAGTAGAGATAGGGAACGAAAGAGAACACACAAATTTAACGTGGAAAACCCTTCTCTCAACAAGAAAAAAATCACGAAAAAATACACTACAAAAAGATTGTTTCTAAGTGTTAGCTACACAAGCTCAAACGGAAGAAAACAATCTCAAGTGTATAACTTCTCTCTCTAAAGTGTTTCTCACTCTATCAAGACTTACACAGGGGTTGCTCACAAAGGCACACCACTGCT
>JAODPA010034807.1:0-12298 GCA_025585075.1 Nepenthes mirabilis | reverse complement strand
TTTATTAATGGACTTATTTAAAAGATTTAGTTTGGATTTGATATAAATAAATCTGACAAACAAGCTAAGCCTGAACCAATTTATCTATGCATAAAAAATCAAGCTTGAATTTAAGTTCCGGTTCAACTCATTTATGCATAAATAAACTGCCACACGAGCCAAATTCAATCCTATATATATTTTACCAAATCAAATTAAAGTTAAAAAATAAAAAATAATAAAAAGAAAAATCAGGTTGAGCTCATTTATAATATAAACAAATTTTGAGGAAAACTCAGGATTTCTTACACATTTTTACTTGGCAAGTGAATTTCATGGTTTCTCCTTCCATTTTGTTTGTAAAATGGAAGGAGAAAGCCTCCTTGTATGTGCTCATTTATGCTTTGAAGTGGTAACCAAAGTCATGAAATTATGGCATGGAACATCAATGCATGGACATATTTATGTTCAACTCAAAAACCCCTACATGAAATAATCATGTAATTTGTCATGTATTCTGAAATTAAACATTCGATACTTGTATACTACGATTGGCAAATATTATGAGATCATAAAGTTGATCGCTTGTCAAACTTGCGAGCACTGATACCTCAAGATTTTACCCGGCTGTTAGAGACGGGCACATGAATGCTGGTTCACAGTGACGTATAAGATCTGAGGAGATTTTATTGATGACATCTCATACAATTAAGACTTCTATTAAGATAAATTCGATGGAACCAATACTGTTGTTAATACTCGGATTCGGTGAAATCTAATTTGTATTCCTGATGTTTTGTTGTCGTGTGACTTTGGAGTCGTGAATACGACAGCTCGTTTTTGCAAAACTTGATCTGTTATATATGAACTACCGTAAAGAATTGACAATTTATTCAATATGTTGCATATGAAGTATATTATTTTACATGTAAATGCTTGGAGAGGCCCCCACAGGTTATAACAGAGTTGAAATATATAGAGGTATTAACCTTTCATCTAGGATTTGCTCATAGAGATGTCATTAAACCCTAATTCAAAAGTTCTAAAATTTCAAATTAACAAGCTTAGTATCAAATAATTGTGCACTTTAAAATGGATTTTTTCAATCTATCAGTTGAAGACTTCTAAATCTTAACGTTGGTTTATGAATTTAACGTGCAATGGTGTGACATTTCATAACATGTACCTCGTTTTGTTAGTGGATTTTAGTTCAAGGTCACTTTCTAATAATTGAGGTTTATGTTTCATATGAGCACCAAGACATGACAATTTGTGCTAACGAATAAATAAGAGTTCGTATTATTAAACAATATCCCTCAAATATCAACGAACAAACAATATAGACTATTATAAATTAAAGAAAGGAAATTCAGCAGAGTACTAGAAAAATAGCATACTGTATCTATCTCATAATTTTAACTGTTTAAGTTACTAAAATATAATCGAAAAATCTTATTTATTAACAACTCTGAACAAGAACCGTTGTCATCAAGCTTAGCTGCGACAAATTTTAAGCTTGCATTAACAAAAATGGAGGATCGAAACATTAATTTAAAAAAAAAAGAGAGAGAGAGAGAGAGATAAACCATCACACTTCAGCTAAAAATACAATCAAATCTCAAATTCTAATGACAATTGGCGATCCTTTGTTCACATAAAGCTAAAAAAAAAAAACATACAAGGCGCAATAAGAACAAGAATAACTTACCTGCAAGGAGGCAGGGACGATATTGTACGCTTGCACCTCACAGTTGAGAGAGAAAACCCTTCGACTCGGCTCACACGAGGTTACCTGCAAGCATGAACATAAGGCCGCCGTGATTTCCCGACAAACAAGAGCAATAGTGGAAGAATTGGTAGCGGAATTTCGAATTTCAGTTCCTGTTATGACTTTTGGTGAAAAATCAAAATCAATTTCAGTTCCGGTCCAGCATACATGTGCCAGAATTGGTAGAAGTGAAAGGTTAAATTTTGCTTTAAGCGTGATAAATCTATGGCAATGCCTAGAAAACAAAACAGATCGAATTTTTAAGTACTTCAGCAAGTACTCGGTTGGATAGCATACACGAAACCTGTAATACATATTATAGACACGGATAAGATTTACATGTAAGAATAACAAAATCAACTATACAAAAATCAGAGAGTAGGAGACTGAGAGGCAAATGGGATTTTAAGAATCATAATTTTATGTAAAGAATTAAAAAAATTACATTTACAAGGCGGGCGAATTCCATTTTTGCTTTTGCTACGCTTCCTTCTATAATGTGGGCAATAGCAGGCTTGGAAGATCGGGCGTGGTAGATGTCATTCCGATTGCTATCAGAGGAAAATACCACCCCAAATCCACAGTATAAGAGACAATGACTTTTACTGTAAGTTTACAATGCAAAGAAATGATATAGCACTCGTTAAGTGACTTTTTTTTTTCTTCATTTTTTCTATGAAATCTGTAGTGAACTTTTAGCATGAGTATAATTGCTCGTGAATAATAGAATATGAACACGAGATTATGCATTGATTGGAGCATTGCCCTCTACCAATTCTTCCCATCTATAACAAAGCAGCAGACATAGTAAAATAAGGAACACCTCCATTTGAAGGCTATTCGAATTCTCAGGGAATAAAAACACGTATATAACCGGCGTAGCAGAAATGAACCCCCAAATCCTCTATCAGACGTCAACCAACAAATACCACGAGAATACAAGGAATAAAATCACGCAACTAAACATACAAAATTACACAATAATATTTAACGTAGAAAACCCTTCTTGATTAAAGAAAAAAATACGGAACATCTGCAGAAATCTACTATAAAAGTGTCCAGTTATAAATATAACTCTCCACTGAGAGCCATTCATAACAATCCATATAAATCATCTATTGAATACAACCCCAACACACTGAGACGTGCTCCATGGCGGTGATGGGTAATCGACGGCGAGAAGATGATATTGAAAACGGAAGGGGAGATCAGCAGATAAGGGAAAAGAGGTGAAACGGCCAAGATGCTGTGAACCGAGGTGAGGGAGAGACAGTGAGCAGGGAAATTAGGGAAAGAAGGGAAAAGGGGGAAGGGGAATCAAGAGAGGGAAGGGTAGAGAGGATAGAGACGCAGAGAGAGTAAAATATAGTAAGTAATATCCTTCCCTTCACTAATCAGCCAAACATGGCTTTATACACAGGAAACTGTCCACGTGAGGGGAGCGGGGCAAAGACCACTGCTAACTGAAGGAATAAAAACAAACCAAGCAGAAAATGAGAAAAGGAAAAAATTAAAGGTTCGTAACACACACCTAGCAATTCACTATAAAAGAATATATCGAGAAAATAAGCAACTAAATGGTAATATATCATAAAAATAAGACTAAAGCAACGTATTAAGATTTGGCAAAAAATTGAACTTGAATTTAATCTCAACCAGATATCGAACATTTTCCTCATCTCTCTCATTCTTTCTTATCCCTCTTTGTGCATCATTCCTTTTGTGTCAAATGATCTCATCCTCATCCTACCACCTTGACCGAATATCCTATTAGTTACCTTTGTGTTTTTTTAGCAATCAAAACCTCAATCAAGTATCGACTTGATCGCTTGCTTACCATGGCTACAATCGAGGCGCCTTTGGAAAGTTTCCATTGGCATTTATCGAAAGTGGTGCAAAAGCTCTCCACATCAAACTTTCTAGTTGAAGTCATATTCAACATTATGTCCGGAGCATGTCGCACACCCTTTAACACGAATTTCATCCGGTGTTTGTCTACACGTTAACGTCCCCAGTGTCCACTACTTTCGACGAGCCATCATTTTCTAATTCCCAAGCATATAGGAGATGAAAAGAAACTTCCTCAATGTTACATAATGTGAAGATCCATATCCATCACCCAAGTTGTCATGTTGCTCGTGAAGCTCAACGTCTTTCCTGTGTCAACAACCCAAATGTATTTGTTGTTACTAAGAGAAGCACTAAAAGATCCACCAACACTAACACTCTATTGTTCTAACATCTTGTAATACAAGTAAGGTCTTAAAACATCCACAAATTCTAGACCCTTCACCAACCCAGGACAAGAAAGATAATGAGTGGCAATGCATGAGAGATTGTACAATCAAATTGTATCTTACGAATAACGCTATTCAAAAAATCATTGGTTTGATGAATCCAACGAAGGTTTGGATAAAGTTTAAGGGCTGATACAAGTCCAAGTCCATGATTACTAGGTTGTATGTGAAGAAACAATTATATGACTTCTAGTTGTCAGAATGAGAAAGCTTTAACAAGCATTTGGATGAGTTCAACCAAATTTTAAAGCAAATATCTGCACTTAATGCTTTGATACCACTTGTTGAGATTCCCCGAGAATCTCAACAAAGGCAACATCTATTAAAACCATAAAAAAAATATTGTTATCAATATTGGTATCAGTCGTGATCATATTAATATCGGATAATATATATCGACATTGGATATACACACAAATATCAGCTAAAACGGCAACATACTATGAGTTTTCTGCCATATCAAGAAATATTAGTATCTAAAAGTCAAATAATGATATATATTGACCAATATGTCAGATATTGACCATTATCATCCATAATCAAACTCATAAAGCTATAAATTAGCAAGGTCAGGTCAACTTCTCCTTGCTTACCAATAAATACCTCAAGTCAATTATGCAACAAATTGAGGCAAGGAAATGAAAGAAAACCCTTAGCGGATTCTACGGAAAGTCACTTCTGCTCCATTGACAAAGCATTTTCACCGAAAGTTATCTAGGGCTCCTCTTAAAGAGGCAAACTACAACTTAAATGACATTTTCTACTTGAGTATGAGGATCTAAATATACCAAGGAACAACCAATTAATTTGCTTTTGTATCTCCAACAACATAGGGCAATTTCAAAAAGGATCAGTAAATCCAACCAATTTGAAATGCTTGAACTGATCTAAACAGAATATCTTGTCAGATTTAAGACCAGACATGGCGTTGAGTGATTCGAGTAAAAAGATGGCATTTTCAAAGGAAATTTTACCATTCAAATATATCTACATTATTTCCTTCTATATATATCCAAGTTACTCGGCCCCTTTGAGCTCTTTCCTCTCCATGCGGGACTCCCAAGGTAGTTGATAAGTTTTACTCAAAAGGTTTCTCAAAATCTCTGTTGATTGGAAATCAAGGGATATATAGACCATGAAGACATTCTGATGTGAATGTGATCAATTTTTCAGAGGAGTATTGAGTAGTTATAGGAAAATGATTTACATGGGATAGGATAATCATAAAACTTTGACCAATATACATTGATGCCCATACAATTTTTTTTCAAAAAGAATAACAAAGGAGACACTACAGCACAGTTTAGGGCGTGTTAACAGGTCCTTAATCAACATTAATAATACACAAGCTCTCTTCTTTTCTCAACAATATGTCATCCACTAATGGGAAGAGTTTTATGCGCCAAGCCACCCTTTTTATCTCTCTAGGTACAATTACATACACTTCTGTTAAAAGTTGGGCTATTCAGTGAACTGAACATAATTCTAAAGGAAATTGCTTTCGACAGAAAAAAATATCAACCGATATTTTATATATAGGATGATATGGCTCGTGATATCAATATTTCCTAATACTGAGACAATATCGCAATATGATATTGTCATTGTGATATACAATACTATATCGGCCAACATACCGAATATTTAGCTAATAAATAAGTCAATACTTTCATATTAGCTATAATTCTCAAAAAAAAAATTTCTTCAAATATCAAGAGTCTAATACCGATATATATTGACTAATATTTTCATCTGTAATAGTAATCCTACAGGATTGCACTTCAAGGAAATAAAGTTCTTCCACAAATCACACATCTGACTTAGAATTCAATCAAGACATAAAATACCAGTATGATTTAAAGGGGTAGTAAAAAAAACTACAGCAAATTTCAATAATAACCATAGATGGAACCAAACCAAACCATTCAATGATTTCTAGTAGGAAAAACTCAAAAAATATCAAAGATATCACTTTACAATACCCGTGTCCTCGTGCAGGATTTTATAAATGTTCTAGATATGTTTTATGAGGAAGAAAAGAAAGGTAAGGGAAGAAATATGATGCAGGGAAAGGGAAAGTAGGGGAGAGGAAGGAGAAGAAACTAAAGGGAGGGTAAGAAACAGAAGGAGAACCAGGGGGAAGAGAAGGAAAGANATTTCATTCAATTCATCAATACTGAACCAAACAATAGAGTTAGGGTCATTATATAGAGAATCCTATTCTTAAGATAATTTAGAAATAAAATCAAATCTAAGAACTTTTAATTTTGAAATAACATAAATTGAAAATAAAATATCATATAAGTGGAAAGAAAATCAAATCTAGTTTGGAAATAAAATCAACACTATTTTAAAAATCAAATCAAATCTCTAAATCAAGTCAAATCTCTATATCCATTTGGAAATAAAATCAAATCACATCTCTACATCCATATTGTCCGCATCAAAATGCCACTATGCTGCATGAACCATATGAATCTATATGTGCACGCCTATAGATTAGAATTATGAACAATTTTATAGAGTGGACTGAACTTCAATTGTTTATTCAATGGATCTACGCTCATTTACTAACACATGAAATTGGAAAAGACAAACATGGGATTAGAACTTCTGAGTGGTGTTATAGTCTTCCCAATGGGAAGGCCCCTATACACATCTAATGGTTAGAATTAAAAGTTGGTTGAATGATTATAGAAATTAAATAACCATTTAAATCATTTAATTCAATCTCTACCATTTATCTATTAAACTTCTAATCATCATCATTAGGTGGACTTGGGAGTTTTCCCAATGGGAGGACCATAAAATCTCTCTGGATCTTCTACTATATAACAACTACCCCATCAACTCATGAAATCTAGGTTGAGACTCAAGACTGATGCCAAGATATATATAGAAAGTGGCTCAAAAAGAAGTAGAGTTATCTACACCATGGATGAAAATATTAATATCAGTATTAGTTGCTGTCATATCAATATTTAACATATCAGATAATTCATATCGATATTCAATATATTGAAAAAAAAAATTCTAAAAATTGTAAGCTAACAGGAATGTATAAGTCAATATATCGTCAATATCGACTGATATATATTGTATTGACTCGATATTTAACATTAATGATCTAGACTAACTATGAATATACCATAATCAACAACACCAACCATAAATAGAATCCTTTTTAACCATTTTGCTTTATTCATGCCAAGATCTTCTAAAACGTGGTGAGGAAATGGAACCTATTCACTAACCCTATCCGAGCGAGGCCTAGCATTGGCCAGTCAATACAACTAATTCATCAAATGTCAACGCCAAATTAATATTGTGAGCGATTGTGGAATTAAGGCAAGGATTTAAACGCACGCGAAAAAGTAAATTTACGTAATTCACTATTGAGATAAGAACTACCGCCACGGACACAAGATGAAATGGCCTCATTATATTTGAAATAGTACAAATGATGGAAATAACCCAATCACATTCTTCCCACCAAGAACACTTGGTTAACGAAAACCTTAACACCCAAATCTGGAACACCTCAAAAACAGTGCACTTGATGGGCACACTACTGTCCTGGCAATTTCAGCACATTGCCAAAATGTTTGGTGGTGATTTACTCTGTTGCACACTCTTCTATATATAAATACAAATCCCATTTATATAGTTAATACAAATGTGTGACTTCTAAAAGTATTAATTGGAGTATTAAACATGATAAAAGGTATATTCTCTTGTCATAAAATTATCATCAATACTCCCCAGTTCTCATAACACCATAATTATGTTGTATTCTTCCTAGGATTATGATAGCAATGCAACCCTCCATATAAGGGCATTAACCAAGTGCATGATTGAAGTGCCACTCGGATGAACCTCAATAATTAGAAATTATGACTTCACAATTAGAACTAAGTTCCCTAATCGAAAGAAGCATTGATCAAAGCACACGACACCTTTGCAAACTGGCAGGTTCACGGCACAAGAGAGGGATTCTAATGGGTTTGAAAGCACAAGGGTTTGCAAATTAGGACTTTATGAGGGTTAGGGTTTGAATGAAAATGATGGTTCATTAGGATGCCAAGAATTTCTAAACTCATCAACGGTGCTATGGCACTAGATTCAGTAGTTGTTGCAGTGACCACCAGCTGTAGTAGTGTCTGGTTTGTAGCTATTCAGGAGGTCGCAAGGAATACTCGTCTCTATGGGTCTTTTTTTCTGGTCAAACTGGTTGGTCTTGGGATAATTTGGGTAAGGGTGAATCCATGAATGAAAATATTAGTATTGCCCATATTGGTATTGAACAATACATGTCGGCTAGTCGGCCAAATATCGAACAATATGATTTTCTGAAAATACGTAAGCTGACGAGGGAGTGTCAGCCAATATGTCGGCTAAATATCAGTCCTATCGGCGAATACTTTAAATATTAACCGATATATAGCGGCATATCATCAATAGGACAACATATCGCAATATTGTTGCAGTATCAAAAAATGTCCGTATCGAATGAGCCTAATACTAATATATATATATGCCAATATTTTACATTAGTGGGTGAATTTGTAGGTAGTAAGCAGTTTCTGGGGAATTACTGTCTATCCTTGGACTCAATGATAGAACTAGCCTGGGGATAGGGCTGAGGCGGTGGTTTAACTTGTGGTAGATATCAACGGTTTGAGTCCATTTATATACAACTTGGGAACTTAGGTATTACAGCAGCGGCACATTAGCAATCACGGCGACCAATAGTGGCGGCAAAAAATTAAGAACCAAAATGAGGATCTGATACCGCTAATATGGAACCAAGTTCAAATAAAAAAAGCGAATTCAGTAACTCAACCCCATAACACAATGTGGAAAGGTCCTATTTTATATAACCTTCAAAACAAGAAAGCTATAACTTCAGGAAACCGAAAATAATAATCGGAAACATACACTTCTAGCATATTCAAAACTCTCACAATAAAATAAATAAACCATTGAAATATAAATGCTAAAGTACTACAAGCTCAAATAGGAACTTGATATGGGCTAGATTTCCAGAGTAAATAATGACAGAGCAAGTGTCTATACTTGTGATTCACATCACACTTTTCTAAGAATGCATACCCTATCTAGCTTTGCCAAGATGTTCTTCTCACATCTTATCACTTATACAAACTATACCCAAATCAATAAGTGAATAATGTCAACTTGGCAAGCAGGTACAATAATCTATTCACGTGAAGGCATCATCATCAATAAACATGTCATTAATGCAGGTAATTTGTTCAGAAAAAGACAGAAAAAAAAAAGGATAGGAACAAGAAAACATTGATAAATAGGTGCCATTGCCATGACAGGAAATAACTAAGTTTTCTCTCCTAATTCAGTGGCCAATGTTTTAGGTTGCATCAAATTGAGCCATTTAACTGGTCATTCATAAAGAGCAAAACACGTATTTGGATCATCAGGAATAACTTTTATCAAACGGAGGGAAAACTTGAGCCTTGAATGGGAAGCCCATAAATGCATCTTTTGCATTGAGAGAAAAAGTTGGTCTTCAGTGGTAGTTAGCAACAATACGAAGATAATAAGAAAGGATTCCCTTATTATTTTAGGAATTGCTGGTCCAGGTGAGCCTAGGACCAAACCTACAGACGCTACCAACCCAGAGAGCATCCTAAGCTCTCTATGCTCGCTACTAACCCAATAAAATAACAAAAGACAGGCCGAAGGGTGACAGAAAACCAAATCAACAAGGGACCATGATAACACCTGGCCAAAAGCATCACACATTGGTCTCCCAAAAGGCCAACCGGAGGATTTAGACTCAACCCACCTAACACGGCGAAAAGCCATCTGACGCCTCAGAAAAGAAGATTGACTAGAGAATATATAATGGGACAGGATAGCAAGGTCAGGAGGAAATTTCGACGTAGGTACAAATAACATCTGTCCTCAGATATGCAGCCAATCAGTCATCAAATCCTCCCCAACAGCTACTTCTAACATCTAGCCTATAAATACCTCATCAACCCTCATTCATGAGGATCCGGCACATAGAAAGTTGAACAAACACAAAGTTCTCTCTCTCTCTCTCTCTCTCTCTCTCTCTCTCTCTCTCGGTCTCTCTTGCTCTCCCCTGATCACTTTCCAAAAATCAAAACTCAAGGAAATAAGAGCATTCAATACACAACTCCAAGTCACCTAGACCTCTGACAAAGATAGCATTAACTCACTTGATCAACCTCACCAGCTCCAAGAGGGAAGTGTGAGCCGCACTCCCTATGAGCTAAGATCTTACCGAGGGTAAACCTCAGAGCCTGTCACCAACAAAGGCCTATTATTCCTTGGCACCAATGCCATGAGAGGTCAGGCTCCAGAAGGCCACACACCTCCCACCGTGCCTATTAGAGCACTTGAGCCCTTTTACGATCAACTGCCTTAAGGCAAGAGTCCTATAGTGAAACTCAAAAATTCAGTAATCTATTTCCTTTCTTGCTTTAGAAGCATATACTGACTTGGGCATCGAAGGGGATAACCTAGGAGGAAAATTTGGGTTCTTAACTTTGTTGTTTTTGGCACACAAGATCAAAGTTGCTGCATTTGGACTTGGATCCCACATTGAGTGATCACCACCCCAAATAAGGCATCAGTTTAAGTACGCATCAAGAATGTTCATTATAAAGAAAGACTTGGGTTTAAGGGTGAGATATTTTATAGGAAGGCTTTGAAGTATTTGTTCTAGGCACGTAGTAATATGCAGTGCCATCCTCACAGGCTACAAGAGATCACCACCGGCAAAAAGTGCAGAGCTTGGAAAGTAGATGCAAGTCCGATTTTCCCAAACTACTATAAACATTGGTGTCCATTTCTCCTCCGTCCTCTATCTCCTAACTACTACTTTACTTCTTCTCCCTCTTTTTATCAGTATTCTGGTCTCTGACTTTCTTGACATACTTAAACTGGTGTCATCCAGGAAAACATTCCACACTAGATTATTTGTTATGATTAACAATTTTCTTTGCATGGTAAAACTTAGATTTGAACAAGGGACTCCAAAATAGCTAACACCCATTTCACCTATACATCGATGTGGTTATCAAAGTACTATAACATCTTTGTACATCAAACCCAACGGGAATAAACTGTAAACTATTAAAACATGATCATTTTCAGGTTTGAGACAATTACCAGCTATAAAATCAACCTACAACACAAAATTAGAAACAAAACAGAAATATGATACGAGTTATAGAAATGATATACACACTAAATTAGTTTCACCCTACATTAAACTGCACTCACGTAATGATATTTTGGTGATATCTTACAAGTTTAAGGGTTTTTTTCACCGTAGATATGCCCACGTATTGGAACAATGTAGTATACCAATCATTATTCAATTGGAGGTCACGCAATTTAGCAAACAAACATTATAGAACACAGTAGCGATAGATGACATATAATGTAAACTACACATTCTATCGATATAGTTCAAATTACAGGAATGAAATTAGTGATCTATCATCGTTGCAAAAAAAGATACACTTCACAAACGAACAAAGCAAAAACAAATTCCAAACCTAAATTACAAAAGTATAAGATAAATAAAAGCAGAGAATATGAGACTCACCATTTAATCACTTAGCGACCATCCGAGCAATGAAATCCTCGTAGCGGATCCTGCCATCGGATCCAACATCAACCTCACGGATCCACTCATCGAACTCCGCCGGCTCAAGCTTCTCGCCGATGCTGGTGAGAATATGCCTCAGATCGGATACGGCAACGTAGCCAGTTCCTTCCTTGTCCAGGACCTTGAAGGCGTCGCGGAGCTGGCGGTCGAATGGCTCAGGCTTGAGGTGCTTGGACATGAGGTCCAAGAAGCGAGGAAAGTCAAACGGCTCAGTCAGATTCTCCTGCGCAACGATCTCCTTCAACTGCGCCTGCGTAGGGTTGCCGCCGAGGGAGCGCATTAAGATTCCGAGCTCTGATGGGGCGATCCTTCCGTCGTTGTCGGTGTCGAAGAGTGTGAAGGCCTCCTTCATTGAGCTCACCTGGTCATCGCTCAAATCTTTACCCATCGTTCGTCGCCGTCGTCTACTCCCGCTGCCGCTCTGTACGGAGAGGAAGGTTTTCCGTCTGGAATTTCTCCTTATTTGATGGTCACCGAATTCAATTTTTTCATTTTTTTTGTTCTTAACTAAAAAAAAAAAGCCATTTTTGCTGGGCTTTTTTCGATTTTTTTATTAAATTAATAATAGAC
>JAODPA010034796.1:0-12297 GCA_025585075.1 Nepenthes mirabilis | reverse complement strand
ACTATTATCATATATTTTAATTGTCATTTAAAAATATAAAGTAATGACTATTGATGTGTCTACGGGATCTGAGTTACTATTAAATTCAAAAATCCGCTTGATCTTTTTTTTTCAGGTCGAACTAAAACGAGTATGGATTGGTAGTTTCAAATTTGGATCCTATATATCACAACTGAAGGCAATATGTCAGTAAAAAATAGTAGGACTCGTTTACTGATTTATCTTTCGACTATCAAACCAGTAATCTTTCACGAAAAATAGAAAGATGAGTAAATGCAAGTATAGTGCATGAGAGTGGGGGTTAAGTCTGATATAGAGGTTGCATTCGCTGTTGAGCGGCTTTGTAGTGGTGCGCTCAGGGAGAGCAGCTTTGGCGTGGTAGAGGCGAGAATTGTGAGGGAATTCTTGGGGCTTGGAGAGGGAGAGAAAAAAAGGCGCTCGAGATTTTGCTTAATTGTCTGCAAGAGATGGTGTGAGTACTTGAGAGAGCCTACCTTTGAAGTCTATCAAGAGGGCCTTTTATAGCCCTGGAACCCCCTCAATCTCGCTTCGACGGCCAGGTTGGCTGCCAGCTACCTAGAGAAGACTTTCATCAGCCGACGAGGAGGTTGCTACACCATTTATGGAAACCATGATTGGTCAAAGGGATTCCTTTATTCCCTATGGAGATACTGTACGCAATAAATGCAGGGGTTTTTATCATGGGAGATATGTTGAGTTGGGGGCTTCCTTTCTTGGGGAGATTATGATACAGGGAGATAATCGGAATCTTAATCAGCTAAGGCAGGTAATCTCTCATGCGTGGGAATGGAGTCGTGGGCCGTCCAGCTTGGGCCGCATCTGGTCGACTGAGGGTCACTTCCGATCGATGGAGGTATTGACCGTCCTCAGGTTCAGTGAGGCCATATTTTTCTGGGCTGATCATCCTTTTAGGATTGTCCCATTTTTATTGTTCCCATTACTAGCCTCCTGTACTAGGGGTTCAAATTTTCGGCCCCCGACATATTCATGATGGGACATGATATGCCATGCCATCTTTGTCGCTAGTTCATTTCCAAGGCAGTTTGATTTCCCTTTTTGCTATTTCTGACGAGATTCTTCTACCCCCATGATTTCTTGCAGATTTGCTGGGTCAGAGGTTTCTTGGTGTTTTGTGCCCTGCTGATTCCTTTTTGTGCTATAAATCATGGGCTCACAGCGCTTCTTGGAATTGTGTTCCTCCTTAGTCAATGAGAAGGCACGGGAGCCTAATGCCGCTGAGGAGCTTGGGAAGTCGCCTTTCTCATCTGGTGGCATTATCTTGGAGCGTGCCTACATTCTACTTTGGTCAACTCATTTCATATAGGAGGCCTCTTTGGTCACCCCTTTTCGCATCCATCTGAAGCCATGCCTGTGCTCTTTTTCTGACTGAGATAGAGCCCCATTGCTGCTGTGCCTCCGTCTTGGGTGGTAGCTCGTCCTTGGAACAACTCGCGGTCATTTTTACTTTATTGCAGGTTAAGGCTTTCCTTACCCATTAGCCATCTATGTACGACTGCCTTTCCTTGCGACAAACTTTTACTCTGGTCTCAATATGTTGTTCTTCTACCCGAGAGCTCGTTTTGACGGAGTCGGACCATTGCAGTTGGACTGCCCTCCATGCACTTGACCCGGAGGCTTTATAGTTTGTAAAGCGAGATTAATGAATGGAACTAGTCACCACTTATGTTCGTACCATCTTTTGCTGTCATGTTTCTTTTCTCTGTCTTCTCCTCTTTTTTTTTGACGTCGGATAGGAATGAGAAGCCGGCATCCTCATGGGGGCCGAACTGGATGGCCGACCTATTTCATCGACCAAATCGTCTAAAATCCAGAGTGGCTACAGACCAGACGAGTGGACGAATCTAGACTGGTAGTTGACCTGCTTCACTAGTCAGTTCGGCAAAATGTTCGAAGTGGTTAATGAAGAGCCAGTTCGCTATAAATACATCATGTCTCTCCGGCGCCGATTTGGTTTACTTGAGAAGAGGAGTGCGGGGGTTTGGAAAGTTGTGTGGCTTTGTACTCCAACCTGTCATCATCTGCCGCATGTCCATCGCCATAATAGCTATTGATCACCATTAATGAGACTGGAGGATGTGACTCGCCTGAATAGTTCCCGGTGATGACATGTGGCAGGCGTCATGAGCACGTGTTTTCAAGGTGCCCTTTCAAATTTGTGGCGGCCACTATTATAAAAAGAAGAGACGTCGTTTGAAGTTTCACTTTTCCTTTTTACTTGTTTTCGTCAAGCCTTTCATCCTTCTACTTCTTTGTAACTTGCTTTCCCCATATTTCATGGCTCCCAAGTTGGCAAGATTCACTCCATCCTTGACTTCGGCAATGTTAGGGCCTTGTATGTTCAGTACAACATTCCAACGTCAATTCTGTATTCGGTGTCGAGAGAGCACGATAGGGCCTGCTCGCCTCCAAAGGGCTGCATCACTATTTATGAGGCTCACCTGCAAAGTGGGCTTTGCCCTCTTATTCTCGAGGAGCTATTCGATGTATTTTTGGCCCTTAGAGTTTCGATGTGAGATTTCATGCGAACGCCATCTGATACTTGTGTTCCCTATGCATATTCCTTTGCCATTGGAGGATGGCACTGATAGCGATGGCGGTGAAGGTTATCTTCCAGTTCTCCAAGAGTGGAGATTGAATCTCATTATCCCCTCGTGAGTTGCGCATTAGTGAGGCTGTTCTTGACTCTATCAAGAATTAGAAGGACCGGTTCTTTTTTGTAAAGGTTTCTGGCGACTGGCTCTTATCCAAGAATTGGGATAACGTGCCAGCTACCCTTACTGGTAAGGCTTCGCATGAGGAGGCGGAGTTCGTTAGGCCATTGACAAAGCTGATTCAGGCTCACCCGGAGGAGTTCTAGAGGGACCATCTTTTGTCGACTGAGGCCCTTACATGGGTCCTTTGGGGCCCACCTTCTCCTAGCAGGATCGCCAAGGCCGCCACCCCCCCATCGACATAGCCTAACAGGAAGGTCGGGACCTTGTTCATCAGCGATCCTTCTGACAGTCCATCTCAGCAGCGATCTGCATCATCTTTGGGTTTCTCATCATCTTCCGCCGCCAAGGGTCTTTAAATGGTGAAGTGGATGAGGAGCATTGGCAAGTCATCTGGGGTGCCAGCCCTAACTAATCCTCTGGATGCCGGCACCATTGAGGCCAGTGCTGGGATGCCCTTAGTCGGTTTGCTTCCTGCTCCTTTTCTTGGCGTGCCGGTTGATGTCCACCATTTGAACTAGACAAGGGTCGACACAAAGGTGGTGGAGAAGCTGCAGGGCTAGTAGGACGTTGTCGTCTTTGAGGCCAAGCTATATCGGGACCACATCTTGGATCTCTAGCTCTAACGTTCTAACGTCCTCGCAGAGTTGCAGAATTTTGGGGACGCCCTTTGCTGATCTGAGACTGCCTTGTAGGCCATTAAGCAGGACATGGCTTCACTTCGGAGCGAGAACATTATACTTGGAGAGGAGCTGACAACTTGGATCGGTCTGGAGGAGTTGGGCCTTATTTTTCACGTAAGGTTCCTGGACGGCGTTCGGCTATGCCAGAGGGTTGCCTCCATCTTTGACCCCGACTTTCCCACCCTCATCTTTGATTAGCGGAATAGGGGTACGTAATGCCATTTTGACCTGGTTGACTTTGCTGATGGGGAGGGCCCTTCGTCTTGTCCTCCTGTCGACCCCAGCCTTAGGGTCACCATCCTTATTATATCTTCTTCTTATTCGTTGTATATTATATATTTTTTTCTACTGTTGTATGTACAACTTTGTTCCGTAATGAATAAAAGAAGATTTCTCTAGAATTGGTGATGACATTTTTATTTTCGTATGACTCTACTTTCTTGCGATTGTTTGTCGGCCGAGTGAGTTCGCTTTTGTAGTTGGGCCCTTTGGAAGAGTTAGAGTCGTCGCGAGCTGACGACAAGCTACACGAGGATGTGACGCGACATCCATCATAATGGCGCCTACAGGCTGATTTGCTAGCATTAGGACACGTGTCGTTTGCCATTATAGTGGCGTGACCTTTCAGTCTCGTTGCGTCGTCGTTCCCTATAGATGCTCCACTTACTAAAGCATGATGTCCCCTGCTATTCATTTCATCACTCGCCCTCGATAGACAACTCTAGTTTTACCATGGCCGATTGAGACATGACTGACATCCCGAATTTGCTTGCCCTAGCACAAGGAGCATCATCTCATTCTTCCCCTAAACCTTCGGCCGAGGAGGGAAGTGGAGATGGGTGATCGGTGAAGGAAATCAACCAAGAGGACTCTGTGAATGGGGTCACCGTCGAGGAAAGATGCCACCAAGGCACCCCATTCCCCGAGCCCCTTGGCACCCTAAGGGCGCCTCCAAGCCTTAAATCCATTGGGTTTTCTCGCTAGGTACACTCGTTTTGTTGAGATGCAGTTCGGACGCTTTGTTGATGTTGTTTATGACAGTTCCCTCTTTTTTTATTTGGTAGTCTCGGGGGGGGCATCGTGTTGGTTGGAGGAGTCTACATTGTTATAAGGGGACGAAATTGCTCGCTTGTTGCATGCACAAACCTATCGGGTCATCGAGGAAATGGAGCGTCAGGTCGAGGCTACTGTCGGGGATGCACTGCAAAGTCTGGCACATCCGAGCTATGGGTCGAATCGCATCATTCAAATATGGGTTGAAGACCAGGCTCTACCCTGAGGAGGTGGCCCCTGCCCTAGAGGAGCGACTTTAAAAGGATATCTGTTTCAGGTGGCCCCTTCCCTTGCCCTAGGTCGAGGCTTCTTAGACGTGAGGAACGCCGGAGCTTCTTGCTGCTTAGACTTAATCGACTACTCGGTCAGGGAGGGTAGAAGACCCGTGCCACATCCGTCAAGGGGCCCTCATCCTTAGGGTAGTCGTCTAGGTAGGTTGTAAGCGTAAATAATACCTTGTATCCTCGAGGCGTTCAGATACCCACAGATGCACATGTTGACAATTTAATGAAGCAACTAGACCATCTTGATCATTGTTGCTGAGGTTTCTATTGCGTGCCAGATATTTGTATTCCTTTGTCCTGATGTGATTGTTTACTGATACTGGCATGTATGTTGTATATTTTGTAAATGCAAATCGGCAGGATTTTTTTATTTATCATCGTTGTTGTTGGATCTTTCTGTTGGGAGTTTGGTTGCTACCTCTTTTCTCTTTTGGTTCAATAATATTCTTGTTTTGGAGGGCAGCACCTAAATTATAGTCTTAGAGGCCTATCCAATGTTGGAACATGCGGCGATTTTTTGCACCTGGCTCCGATTTATTGACCATCGCTGACTGACGGTACTATCTCCTTCTGGATGAGGTCACCACACGCTTGCTAAGTAAGCCCCTTATGGTCTTTTGTTCGACCGCGAGCAGGCCACTTGGTACGGGATAAAGGTTTAATTCGACCACATATGGGCCGCTCGGTACTGGATCGAGGTTCAATTCGACTGTGTTTGGGTCGCTCGTGTGGGATTGAAGTTTAATTCAACCGCATATGGGCCGCTCGGTGTAGGATCAAGATTCAATTAGACGACATGTGGGCTGCTCAGGGCAGGATCAAGGTTTGGTAGTAGGTGAATGAGAATTTATCTAATTTAGGAGCAGTCTAGGTTGCTTAGTCTCTTATCATGCAAGTACTCGTATGAATAAATACACAATCAATAAATAATGCAAGTTACGGACAAAAATGAAAGAAAGAAAGTCATTTTTATTAATTTAAACATGTTATACTTTTACAAGCATTTCAGCGATGCATGATGCGCTTACTTGGGTTTGGGGTGACTTTATTGATAATACTTTTTTAGGTAGATGGCGTTCCACGTTCTTGGCACTAGCTTGCCATTCTAGGTACGCAATTTATATGCATCGCTCTTGGGGACTATTGAGATAAGGAAAGGGTCTTCACAATTTAGGAAAAACTTGTTCTTGTTTGCTAACATTCCCGTGGTTTCCATACTACGAAACACCAAGTTGCTGACCTCAAACTGACGGGCTTTGACTTTCTTGTTGTAGTACCGAACGACTCGTTATAGGTAGGCCGCCATGTGCATCCTAGCCGCGTCCCGTGCTCCTTCGAGGAGGTACAGGTGCCCCCTTAGCCGCTAGGAATTACCGGCCGGATCAAAACCTTCAATCCAAAGACTACGTAATCCAATCTCCACTGCGATTACTACTTCAATCTCATAGCAAAGGTTGAATGGTGTTTTACGAGTGGGCTCCTTTGGCATTGTCCGGTACAACCATAGCACATAGGGTAACTCGTCCATCCAAGAGCCCCTAGCATCCTCCAACTTGGTTTTTAGGCCATGCAATAGGGTCTAGTGGTGACTTTTACTTGCCCACTCTATGGATTGATGACAAAGGTGTATACCAACTAAATGCCGAATCTTTTACAATATTTAATGAAGCGCTTGCTAGTGAATTGAGTTTTATTATCAGTCACGACTGCTTTTGGAATCCCAAACTGGGAGACACTGCTTTGCCAGAGGAATTCCATTGCATGGTGCTCTGTGATCTGAGCCAACAGGGCAACCTCAACCCATTTCATGAAGTAGTCGATTCCTACTACGAGGAACCTCCTCTGCCCGGACGCCATAGGGAAGGGTTCGAGTATGTCAAGCCCCCATGCCCCCATTGTGCAAACAGTCATGGGGCCTGGAGGGCCTTCAGCTCCGTGGGCGGCCGATGGGACAAGTTTCCATGGATAAGGCAATTCTCACACCTCTTTATGAACTCCATGGCATCCTTTTTCATTGTTGGCCAATAGTACACCTGACACATCACTTTAAAGGTTAGGTTCTTACCACTGATGTGTGACCCACATATTCCAAGATGAATCTTGCTCAATGCATAGTTGGCTTCTTCTGGAATAAGACATCGCATGTATGGGGCGGAGTACCCAAGGCAATATATCCTGTTGTCCATGAAGGTATACCAACCAATGGTCTTCTTCACACGTTTGGCATCCTCCGAGTCCTCCAGTAGGGTGCCGTCTGTCAGGTATCTCCAGTAGGAGGTCATCCAATTCTCGCTGTTGGAGATATGTAGTACTCTCTGCTCAGGCTCCTCTACACTTGAGGCGGTCAGGATTTTTTGCATTTCCCTCGAGTACTGCTCGTGGCTTCTGGCCAACACAGCCCTTTCTAATTGGTCAGCCTTCCAATTGTTGACCCTTAGGATGTGTTCCACCTCAACTTTGTCAAGCTCGTGGGCCAGATCTCTTGCTCTGAGGAGGTATTTTGTGAGCTATGGAATCCATACCGCAAAGTTTTCGCAGACCTGATTGATAATCTGTTCAAAATCACTGTAGATGACCGAGTGCCTAGCGAAGCATTCTTTCGTCAATTGAAGCTCGATGAGCAGGGCTTCATATTCAACTGCGTTGTTGGTGGCCGAGATTCCGAGTTTCAGTGAGTATTTGATCTCTAATCTTTTGGGAGTTCTCATGACTACTCCAACCCTGCTGCCTATTTGTATTGATGATGCAACTACATATAGGGTCTAGACTGAATCCTCCTTTGGCAAGCAGGTGGTCTCGCTAAGATCGCTAGGATTCGGAGTCAGGATGGTGGCTTTGACAATGAAGCCCACCACGGCTTACCCCTTTATGGCTGGCCTGGGTTTGAATTCTATGTTGAATTCGTCCAATTTGATGGTCCACCTCACAAGTCAGCCAGACATGTCAGGCTTCTATAGGATCCCATTTAGGGGTTGATTGGTCAAGACGACGATCTTGTATCCCTAAAAGAATAGGCATAGTTTTCAGGCTAAACAGACAAGCACCAGCGCGATTTTCTCCACGTGTGTGTAGCGGATCTCGGTGTCCGCTAAGGTTTTACTGATTTAATAGACTGGCTGCTGCATGTCTACTTGTTGTCAGACCAGGACTAAGGTAAGTGTCTTCTTCGAAACTGCAAGGCACAAGTACAGCTCTTCTTATTCCTGTGATGCCAGGAGGGGCGGACTAGCAAGATAGTCCTTCAACTCTTGGAAGGCGGCCTGATGATCCGATGTCCATTAGAATCCGTTGGTTTTGGTACCTCTTAATCCCTTGAAAAATTGGAGGTATTTTTCTGTGGACTTTTCCAGGAAATGGGAGAGGGCCACCAGCCTTCCAATTAGCCTTTGGACGTCTTTGACAGTCCGCAGTGGGTTCATGTCCATAACCGCTTTTATCTTTTCAAGGTTCTTCTTGATCCCCCACTGGGAGATGATGAAATCTAAAAACTTCCTAGAAGACACACCGAAGACACATTTAAAGGGGTTCAACTTCATTTGATGTGCCTGGAGCAACCCCAAAGCCTTGGTGACATCGTGAATATGATCGTCGGTGGTTTTGCTCTTGGCGATCATGTCGTCTACATACACCTCCATATTTTGATCGATTTGGACCTCGAACATTTTGTTCACGAGACTCTGGTAGGTGGCGCCCGTATTTTTTAGACCAAAGTTATGACCTTTTAGTAATAAGTCCTTTGGGCAGTTATGAATAAGATGTGCCCTTCGTCCTCTAGAGTCATCTTGATCGGATTGTAACCTGAATAGGTATCCATAGAACTCAACACCTCATGCCTCAATATGGAGTCTACAGTAAGTCGATCTTGGGTAGTGGGAAGCTGTCCTTCGGACATGCCTTATTAATGTCAATGAAGTTGACACATATCCACCATTTTTCGCTACTCTTTTTTACAAAGACCACGTTGGAGAATCAATCCAAGTACTAGACCTCCCTTATGAAGTAGCATCAAGCAATTTTTTTACTTCCTTCTAGATGGTGATAAGCTTTTCAACACAGTGATCCTTCACTTCTGCCTAACGGGCTTATGGTGGAGATCAAAACGCAACTTATGGATCATTACTTTGGGCAGAATCTTAGGCATATTGGTAGGGGTCCACACGAAAACTTTGGCATTTTGCCTTAAAAAGTTGACTGACCGATCGCGCAAGGTTTAGCGAGCGAGCTTCCTATCTGTATGCATTTTTTCGGACTGTGTAGATCTAGGGGGACTAGGTAGGTGGCTTCACCAGATTGGGCCTACTAAAGGACCGCTTCATCCCAATGATCTAGGTCTTCGGCCGACTCGCCTGGTGCAATCTGCGTGATTTAGGACAGATAACACGTCCAGTCGTTCACCTAATCACTGAACACTTCGCCAATGCCACATGTTGTGAGGAACTTCATTTTCAAATGTGAAATCGATGTTATGACTCCAAATGTTGCCAGGTACGGTAGGTCGAGTATGACGTTGTATACAGAAGACAAGTCGATAACCAGGAAAGTGAACATGTGGGACGTTATCTTGAGATACGTGCCTAAGGTAATTTCCTACTGGATAGTTCCTTGGATAGCTACTGGTTCATTATCCAACCTGTAAATGGGCCCTTTGTCAGGTCTTAATTGGCTCTTTTTTAGCCCTAATTTAAAATACACATCGAGATAAAATAAATCACGTGAACTTTCATTATCTATAAAAACTCATTTCAACTGGTAATCGACAATACCATAAAAAACGAGGGCAATTATAACCAATTGGTCAGAATGGTGAGAGATTACATATGTCATATCGTCGTTACTAAAATTAATGATATCATTCCCTACCCTTGGTTTCTTATTTGTAGTCGACCTCTCCTGGTGGTCCGGGTGGTGGGTCTTGGGCGGTCTGATGGTCACCATATTAACTATTTCGGCCACGACTCGATTCCTTGGTTGCTGCAACTCTGATCTCTCTTTGCCTGCAAGATCAGGGTTCAGCCTCAAGTTTCTCAAAAACTTCGTGATGTGGCCTCTTAGGATCAATTCCGCGACCTCTTTCTATTGGGTTCGACAATCCTCCGTGCTGTGACCTGGAGATCGATAGTAGTTACAGTATTTCGTCCGATCTCCTCTTTCGTGTTCTCTTTGATCTGCATGAGGATATTCACCCGGGAATCATTCAGATGAGTTAGGTTCAGGGGCCTGAACTTCTTTCACACAGTCGGCTCTGCCTTGGGTTGCTTTCTGAGAAGATTATTATGATCTCCATTCTTTTTCTTTCTATTTGTTAGCCCAGGGCGGGGGTGGTCCGCTCATTCCGGACGCTTTATCTCATTTACTTCCTTGGTAGCTATGTAGGTTTGAGCGATGGACTCGGTCTCCTAGAATGTTTGTGAGTCCTTGTGGCCCAGATGCTTAAAAAAGTCACCCAACTCTAGAGCGGAGATAAAATTGCTTAGCTTCACCTCGTCTGTGAGTTTGGATACTTTTCTGGCCTTAGTGGTAAATCGACCCAAGAAACTCTTCAGATTCTTACCCAACCTTTGTTTGATGTGGGTAAGGTGCCAAAGTTGCTTCTCTTCATGGTGGCTGGAGGAAACTACGATAGAAAGCTATTAGCAAGATCCCAAAAGTTTTAAATTGAATTCGTTGGTAGCCTGTAAAATAAAATTCGAGCATCCCCCTTTAGAGTTAGGGGAAAGTACAGGCACATAGCAGGCTGGATCGGCATGGAAGCTGAGCAGAGTGTGGAAATGGTCGAGATGATCCATGAGATCAGTGCTTTCATCGTATGGTTCCAGGGTCGGCATCTTAGACTTGGAAGGAAGCAGCTGGGTCTGGATCTTCATAGTTAAAGGTGACCTCTTCAGGTCGATGGAATGTCCGCCAGCGTCTCCTTTGAATACGTGCTTCCATATCTTTTCAACTTTCTTCTCTACTCGAGAGGAGGTTGCAATCCTTTTAGGCTTGAGGTAGGTGCTCAACTCTGAGTGTCCAATCGAGCGGGGCGGAGTCTGTTGGTTGCAACCACTACCCAGTTGAGTAATGCGCAAGGCTCCTTCTTGCGCCAGGAGCCTTTATTCACCACTGGAGTAGTGCGAATTTCTTCGTTCCAAGCTCTCCCCCGGAGTCTAGCAACTCAGTCGACCTCAAATCTAGACTGGCTCCTGGCAGGCAAAGATGCCAGGGCCTCGAGGTCGCTAGAGCGCTAAGCCCTCCTGGTTGGTTTCTTTCTTCTTTGACTTCCGTGCCTGTAGGCTGGCTTGTGGGCAAAGACGGAGAGAGCCCCCAATCCAGCCGACCTTAGTGCACAGAGTATTTGGAGTATTCGAGACATGTTATTCATTTGCTCCACCATTGCCATGATGAAGAGAGTCAGTCGCTCATCCTCTCAACTATTCGTGGAGGGGTCATCGCCGAGGGAGGTGATGTCCTTGGCCGGTGCATTGGCTTGCGCTCTCGTGTTAACCATACTTCTGGAGGAACTAGTGGTTAGGTATTTTATTCGCCTTCCCACAAATGGTGCCAATAATACTTTCACGGGATCCGAGGTACTACTAAATTTAGAAGTCCACTTGATCTTCCTCTTCAAGTCAAATAGAAACGAGTCTGGATTGGTAGCTCCAAACCTGTATCCTACGCACCACAACTGAAGATAAGATGTTAGAGAAAAATGATGGGACTCGCTCATCAATTTATTTTTCGACGTTCAAATTAGTAATCTTTCATAAAAAATAGAAAGATGAGTAAATGCAATAGTAGTGCATGGGAGTGGGGGGTTAAGTCTAAAACAGAGGTTACACTCGCCGTGGAACTGCTTTGTGGTGGTGCGCTAGGGAAAGCAGCTTTGGTGTGGTGGAGGCGAGAATTGTGACGGAATTCTCGAGGCTTGGATAGGGAAAGAGAAAAGGGCGCTCGAGGTTTTGCTTAACTGCCTATAGGAGCTAGTGTGAGTACTCGAAAGTGCCTGCCTCTGGAGTCTATTTTAAGGGTCTTTTATAGTCTTGGAACCCACTCAATCTCGCTTGGGTGGCCAGACTAGCTACCAATTTTCTGGAGAAGACTTTTGCAAGCCAGGGAGGAGGTTGTTGTGCCATTTATGGCAATCATGATCGATCAGAGGGATTCCTTCTTTCCCTACGGAACTGCTATACACGGTAAATGTGGGGGTTTCCATCGTAGGATATACTAAGTTGGGGGCTTCTTTTCCTCGGGAGATCATAATCCAGAGAGACATTCAGGATCTTAGTCAGCTAAAACAATTAATCTCACATGAGCGAAAACAGAGTCGTGAGCCGCTTGGGCCATAGCCAGTTTGAAGCGCATCCAGTCTACTGAAGGTCACTTCTAGTTAACGGAGGTGTTGATCGTCTTCTAGGCTAGTGGGGTGTATTTCTTCTAAGCTAACCGCCTTTTAGGGTCGATCCATTTTTGCCGTCTCCATCAACTATAGTAAGGGGATTTAGAAAATTTTATTTCTTAAAAAAATGATGAGATATATACTCTATA
>JAODPA010034785.1:0-12297 GCA_025585075.1 Nepenthes mirabilis | reverse complement strand
GAGAGAGAGGACATGAGGGTTAGGGTTTCGCGGGATGAAAGAGAGAGAGAGAGAGGAAGGCAATGGCGCCGGCGAAGGCAGCTCACAGTCCGGCAGTGGTCGGGGACGACCGTGCGTGGTGGTGGCCGGCTAGCCTGGCCAGCGGTGTGGCGGCAGCAGCCGTGGAGGCCGTTGTGTGAGGAGGAGCCACGCGAAGGAGAAGAGGAGAAAATGGGGGCCTTTGGGTCCGATTCCAAGCTCGAGCTAGTTGGGAAAGTTATAGAGCATATCGAGGCAAGTACACTCATACTCTCCTTTTTCGTTTTCATATACTTTTATTATGTTCCCTTCAGGTATCCTCGTTCCGATACCCGAATAAATTTATATATTATGTTACCCATAATCTAAATATGATAATACATCAAAATCATATCCAAATATCAAGATTTGAGTAGTGTATTGCGATCTGAAGACCCTAGGTTCCACGCGGGTACTGTTCACCCGCACCCGAGCCCGTTTTACTCGTGAGTTTTTGGCGCTTTTGATTTATTTGCTACTAGAATATGATTATATATGACTTGGGTAAGTTAATTTATCGATTGAATATCTGATTGGGTAATTTTAGGTAAAAATTTGTTCATCGGGACCCTAAGGTGCGTCCGAACCACGATTGATCAATTTTATTGGATTTAATACATAAATTGACATTAGATAATTGTTACCCATGACATGGGCAGGTGATTGTGTGAATTCTATACCCGAATTGGTAGTTTAGACCCGTTTCTGGACAAGGGACCCTAAACCCACGACCTAGAGGAAATAACCGATTAAATTGGGACTTATGGATAAATTAGCTCTAGGATATAATTATCCATGTCTTGAATCTGATGATGTACCTATTGAAAGTCTGAATATTTGAGGATTAGGCGATATGTTCATCCGGACACTATTCATGTGCATTGTTCATGCGGGTACCATCCACCCAAGGTCATTGAATAATATTTTGCATAATTTTCGGTACTTAAATGCTAATTGATCGACATGTATCTGTCTAAATTTAATTGTATAATTTGAAAGTTTCGGCATGCCTAATTTCGAAGGAATTCATATTCGGAAGCTCTTCAAGTTAATCTGTTCCTTCCAGAGAGAGAAGAAGCTGAGGTACAACAGTAAGCACGAAGAGGAAAAAAGGGGAGAAATCTCTCGTTCTGATCCTATCTGAGTAAAAACAACGGTAGATCGGGTTTATGCAAGTGTACTTCGGATGTTATTTTTTGTTTTTACCGTTTCTTCTTATTTTAAAGTTGATGAAAATGCTCCAAAATGTTATTGTTATATGTTTAAAGTAAACGAAGAATGTTTCCTTCAATTATTTGGTTAGATTTTATGTTTACCCATATTTATTGTAAGTTTTGGCTTCGATTTCATGAATAAGCATGTAAATAGTGTTTGATTGGGTCCCGGAAGCTTGCAATGAAACCCTAACTCAAAACTATTATGGATTTTTGGTTAAATTGCATGATTTAGTATGTGTAAGGATTTATGACATTAATTTCACGAATAAATATATGTTTAGTGATCGATTTGAGTACGTAAGTTTTTGCGAAACCCTAGGTATGAAAATGAAGGGGTTTTAATGATTTTTAACCATAGTTCTTATTACATAAAAGTAAATTGGCACTGAAATGAAGCTCCCGGTATAATTTGTTTTTGAAAATTTGCACGGACTTATATCGATGAATTTCCATGCACTTCTGAAGTAAAACTGAAGGGTTTTTAAACCTTTACCGTATGTTCCAAACGTTCTAAAGTTAACTGAAAGAAAATTGTGAAACTCTAATTATGAAAGAAGGTTTTCAGTAAAAAAATTATTTCTGATACTATTATTTAGGACCCAGGACTGATTACAATCCAGTTAGGTTCTCTGGCATGCCTTAGAATTTTACGGTGGTGATTGAGGATAACTCTGTCCATGGAGTTATATGTGGTCTGCCCTTCCTCATGGCGTTACGGTCAGGAGGAAAGTTCTGTTTCTGGCCTACCTTCGGGAGGAACACCGTACTGTTCCCGTGAGATGGGATCTTCTATTACTATTTCTGGTCTCTGATTGTGTGGAGTGAACACAATCTATCCTCGATCATTCGCCCCCTCAGCTAGTAGGGTATACTGGCAAGGTCCATTACGATTTTGTTCTGTCACCGTTCTGTTATGTTACCGCTCTGTTCTGTACCATCGTTACTGTACTGATTTCTGTTCTGTACCGATCACTGTTCTGTTCTGAATAAAAGAGATGTTTCTGATTTTGCTTTCTGAATTATACTAATTACTGATTACTAATTTCTGAATTCTGAGTTTAATATCGCCGAATTATGCTTTTTCTATTTTTGAGGTTATATTCTATTTAACCATTCTATTTCTGCCTAGATTCATGACTGTTCTGTATCACTACTTTACTGCATATCTGCATGTACTTTGCTGGGCTCCAACTCACTATTTTATTATTTTTTTCCCTCAAAATGAAACTTAGAGTTAGTACCCGACGAGAAAGAGTGACCAAAAGTAATTCCTAAAGATTTTTTAGGACCTAAAGCATTTTGGAGTTATTTTTGGAGAGCCAGTTGGCTGTAAGGACTTGACTAGACATGTGATTTTGTATATGAATTTTGTATTTATCGATATTCATGCACATGTGGATTTTGTATAGAAATACATGCGATGTATGTGATGGTAAAAAGGAAAACTATGCTTCTACAGATTAATAGTTAGCTTTCGCACTATACTTCTGGATATTCTGTACAGGTCCTAGATGACATCTCGTTTATGAATTGTTAATGTAGTTGATGGTTTTATAGAATAATACCATGGATGGCACATGTGATCCTATGTATGCATGTTATAGGAAGAATTGTGATATAATTGATAGTTGTGTGCTTGTAAGGTTGATCATACAGGTTGTATTCTTGGATTTTCATCCAGTTACAAAGGAGACTCTACTGAAATTTTTGCAGAAGCCTTACCTTATGTGACAGAACGGATTTTTTTTTCCTCGGAAACTTCCATCAGGATAGAAACGTAATCAACGAGACTATCCGAAACAATTCTCCCTTCAACATACAAACACAGGATCACATGTGCCATCCATGGCACAAATCTATAAAAGCATTAACTACGCTAATAGTTTAATAACGAGATGCCGTCTAGGACTTGTAAGTAAATCTAGAGTTTAGAGCGGAAGTAAACTAATAACCTGCAGAAGCATAGCTTTTCTTTTACAATCATACATATCATATGCTTTTCGTACAAAAATTTCACATGTTCTAGAACATCCATAAACATAAAGTCAGTATACAAAAATCACAATTCCAGCTAAGCCTTTACATCGACAAGCTCTTCGAAAACAGCCCCAATGCGCTAAGGTTTCCAAAAGTCTTCAAACAACACCTCTCTGTCTACTCTTTCTCATCAGGCAGTAGCTCTACTGTCTCATCTGAAGGGAAAAAAATAATAAAACAGTGAGTCGAGACCCAACAAGGTACATGCATATGAGCAGTAAAACGGTGATGCAGAACGGTCATGTAGCTATGCATAAACAGAACGGTTAATCAGAATAAAATCTCAAAAATAGAGAAAACATACTTTGACAGTATTATACTTCAGAATCAGAAATCAGTAATCGTTAATTAACAGACGGAAAACGGTAAGCAGTAATCGGTGCACAGTATACGGTAAACTATAAACAGTCATCAATACTTCATAACTTAACATATCGGAAATCAGTACTTCATATTCGGTAATCGGTGCGGTAACATAACATATCGGTAAAATAGTAAACGGTACTTCGTAACATATCGGTACAGACCCCGCCAGTATTCCCTACTAGCTGAGGGGGCGAATAATCGAGGATAGATTGTGTTCACTCCACACAATTTAAGGCCTGTAACTGTCATATGGGTATCCCATCTCACGAGATCGGTACGGTATGCCACCCGAAGGTAGGCCGGTAACGGTAATTTCTCCTGACCGTAACGTCCCGAGGGTAGGGCGGACCACAAATAACTCCATGGACAGAGTTATCATCGATTACCACCGTAAAGTCCTAAGGCATGCCGGAGAACCTATCCGGATTGTAGTCAGTCCCGGGTCCTAAAATAATTATAACGGAAACCATCTCTTTATAGAAAACCCATTTTTTTTCAAAATCAGACTTTCACAATATACTTTCAGCTAACTTTAAGTATACATGACAATTTTCTCGGTACGGGTCGGTACATATTTTCGAAAATAAATTATACTGAAAGTTTCATTTCAATGTCAATTAACTTTCATATAACAGAAGCTACGGTTAAAACTTATCAAAACCTCTTCATTTTCGTACATAGGGCTTCGCCAAAATCTTCAGACTCAAATCGATCTCTTACATGTACATATTTCATGAAATTAATGTCATAGATGCCATGCATATACATTAAATCATACAATTTACTCAAACTACACCATATTTTCGAGCTAGGGTTTCATCACATAGTTTTTAAGAGAAATTGAACACCATTTTCATGCACATTCACGAAATCGAAGCCAAATCTTGCAAGAAATATGGATAAACACAAAATCTAATTGATTAATCGAAGGAAACATGCTTTATGTACTTTAAACATGCATTAACATCATTTTCGCAACATTTTCATCAACTATAAGGCAAGAGAATCGGTAAAAACAAAAAACAACGTTCGAGGTACACTTGCCTTGGCCCGATCTACCGTTATTTTACCGGGTGTGGGTTGGAACTAGAGATTTTCCCCTTCTTCTCTTCTCTTCTTCCTCCTCTTCGTGCTCGAGTGCCTTCTCTCTCTCTCCCTTTACCTGTTTCCCTTCATTTATAATAAAATGAGACTCAACGCGCGGAAAAAGTCGGGCCGGCGCTCAAGCGTACGTCGATCGGCCAGCGAGCGGGTCGTGTTCTATTCTTCGCGCTAGAGCGGCCAGCGGGCGAGCAGCGAGCGGGCTACATTCTGCTAAACACGCTCGAGCGGCCAGCAGGTGCGTGGCGAGTGGGGCTGCTACTAGATTTTTCGCTTGCTGCAGCCGCTCGGGAGCGTAGCAGGCACCGTTCGGCTGTTTGCTGAACTCGGGCGTTTTTCCCACTTTTTTACTTTCAACAAACACTTGCTCATTACATGCTTAGCCTCTCAATGATATTAATCATCTTAATTACATCTAGTTATCATGTTTTCGGTTCCGGGTCCTCACACCCTCCCCCACTTAAAGAAATTTCGTCCTCGAAATTGAGTAAACTACATACCTCAAGGGAACAAGTGAGGATACTTGTTTCGGATCTCCTCTTCGCGCTCCCAAGTGGCCTCCTCCGGCGAATGATTTCTCCAAAGCACTTTCACCAGGGGAATGGACTTCGTCCGCAACCTTTGATTCTTTCGGTCTATAATTTCTAGTGGCTCCTCAATGTAGGACAAGTCCTTGTCAATAGACAAAGATCCGTAGTCAATCACGTGCGCTGGATCATGGACATATTTCCGCAGCATCGATACATGAAATACATCGTGTACGCCCGTAAGATTTGGTGGTAATGCCAACCTGTAGGCTACCTCACCGACCCTTTCCAGAATCTCAAAAGGGCCAATGAACCGAGGCTTCAACTTCCCCTTTACTCCAAATCGAAATATGCCCTTGGATGGCGAGACCTTTAGAAATACAAGATCTCCTATCTCAAAACTCAGTTCTATCCTTCGCTTGTCCGCATAACTCTTCTGTCGGCTCTGAGCAACCTTCAGATTATCGTGAATCATCTTAATCTTCTCCGCTATTTCTTTCACAATCTCTGGGCCCAAAATCATTTTGTCTCCGGTCTCCTCCCAATGAATCGGGGACCTACACTTTCTCCCGTACAATACCTCAAATGGTGCCATGCCAATACTAGTTTGATAGCTGTTATTATAAGCGAATTCAGCTAGTGCCAGATAAGTATCTCATGTCCTTTCATCTCCAAAACAGAGGCCCTCAACATATCCTCAAGAATCTAAATGGTACGCTCAGATTGGCCATCGGTCTGGGGGTGATACGTAGTACTGAACTTTAACTCTGTCCCCAACTCCTTATGCAAGCTCTCCCAAAACCTCGAGACAAAACGTGAATCTCTATCAGATACAATAGAGGTTGGAACTCCATGAAGCCTCACAATCTCATTCACATACAACTGAGCTAATCTATCACGCGAATAGGTCGTCCTGATCGCCAAAAAGTGGGCTGATTTCGTCAGCCGATCAACTATAACCCACACGGCGTCATGATTCCTATGAGTCCTTGGCAAACCCGATACAAAGTCCATAGCAATGTCTTCCCATTTCAAGCTCGGGATTGGCATTGGCTATAATAGACCAGAAGGCTTCTTCCTCTCAGCCTTCAGTTGCTGACACACTAGGCATTTCTCCACATGGGCCATGATATCTCTCTTCATGTTTCTCCACCAGAAAGTCTTTTTCAGATCTTGATACATTTTATTTGTTCCCGGGTGGATTGTATACCGAGACCGGTGAGCCTCCTTCAAAATTTTCTCCTTCAACCCTTTATCATCCGGTACACAATCGATCTCTAAATCTTAACACACCATCAGCCCGGATGTTAAAATCGGCTCAAGACTCTTTACTCAAATCACTAACAATATCCATGAGGAACGGATCATTCACCTGCTTCTCTTTAACTTCGCTAACTACCTCTGGTTGAATCTGAAAGTATGATAGGAGCATCCTATCACCTTTGGCATAGCGTTGGATATCGCATTGCTTCAAATAATCCAATATCTCCATCTGTTTAACCTGTAGGTGCGCCACATAACTCGATCGGCAACTCAAAGCGTCCGTAACCACGTTAGCTTTCTCCGGCTTGTACTGTATCTCGCAATCATAATCATTCAAGAAATCGAGCCATCGCCTTTGCCTCATGTTGAGTTTCTTTTACGAAAACAGATACTTCAAACTTTTGTAGTCTAAATATACAAGGAACCTCTCACCATATAGATAATGTCTCCAAATTTTTAATGCAAAGACTACAACAGCAAACTCGAGGTCATGAGTAGGGTAATTTTTCTCATGCACCTTCAATTGTCTAGACCCATATGCCATGACTTTACCGTGTTGCATCAGCACACACCCTAGACCCGCCTTAGAGGCGTCGCAATACACCTCAAAGCCTCCTGAACCCTCCGGAATGATCAGCACCGGAGCGGTGGTCAAACGATCCTTTAGCTCCTCGAAGCTTAGATCGCACTCCTCTGTCCACACAAACTTAGCCTCTTTCTACAGCAACCAAGTCAGAGGCATAGCAATCTGAGAGAAATTCTCTACAAAGCGCCTGTAATATTCTGCCATACCCAGAAAACTCCTAACCTCAGTCACCGAAGTTGGTCTGCTCCAACTCATAATAGCCTTTATTTTCTTGGGATCCACAGAAATGCCACCATCAAAAATCACGTGCCCCAAAAACATCACCTTCTCGAGCCAAAACTCACACTTACCCGGCTTGGCATACAATTTTTCCTCGCGGAGCACTTGAAGTACCTTCCTCAAATGAATTTCATGCTCCTCGTGATCCTTTGAATAAATGAAGATATCATCAATGAATACCACCACAAATTTATCCAAGTACGGCCTGAAAACCCTATTCATCAAATCCATAAAAGCAGCTGGAGCATTTGTAAGGCCAAAAGGTATAACAAGAAACTCATAATGGTCATAACGTGTCCGAAAAGCTGTTTTAGCTACATCCTCCGGCTTGATCCTCAGTTGGTAATAACCGGACCTCAAATCAATCTTTGAAAACACTCGAGATCCTTGCAACTAATCAAATAAATCATCAATGCGCGGTAGAGGGTATTTATTTCTAATCGTGATCTTATTCAACTCACGATAGTCAACACACAACCGCAAGGACCCATCTTTCTTCCTTACGAACAACACCGGTGCACCACAAGGAGATACACTCAGTCTGATAAAACCCTTGTCTAATAGCTCCTGTAACTGCAACTTCAACTCCTTCAATTCAGCTGAAGCCATACGATAGGGGGACTTAGAAACCGGACTAACACTAGGAACAACAACGATTTCAAACTTAATTTTTCGGTGTGGAGGCAATTCAGGTAACTCCTCTGAAAATACATCCTCAAAGTCACAAACAACCAGGATATTCTTAGCCAGCACACTATGACTTTCAGTAGTGCAGGCATATGCCAAATAAGCTCTACATCCACCACTCATCAAATGCTTAGCATGTAGAGCAGAGATCAACATAGGCACCCCCTTTTTCTTAATGCCCTGAAAGAAAAAGGGCTCCATCCCAGGGATGTTAAAACAAACCCGCTTCAGGAAACAGTCAATACTAGCATGGTATTTAGCCAGCTAGTCCATTCCTAGGATCACATCAAAATCACCCATATCTAACAACACTAAATCCACAACCAAATGGTTCCCATTCACCTCAACCATACATTCTAGATACATCACATCAGTAACCACAGATGATCCGGTGGGAGTACACAGATAATTCACAATCCAAAACATACGGGGCAGATACAATACAGCATGCAAATCACGGGGAAACAAAGGAATGGGTAGACTCCGAGTCAAACAATATGGATGCAGAAACTCCACAAATAGAAAGGGTACCTTCCACAACATTCGGAGATGCCTCCAAATCTTGAATAGCCACCGCAAAGGCCTTTGCCGAGACAGTAGGCTTCTTTCCTTCCATCCTCGGAGGTAGCGAGCAGTTCCTGAGAATGTGGCCCTACTGGCCACATCTGAAACAGGCTCCTAACATCTTACGGCATTCTTTTCTCAGATGTTTCCTCACACAGAAGGTACAGTCATCAGCCGATACTCTAGTACTGGTTACTGACTGAGCCACAATACTCTTTCCCTTGTCAGCCGCTCTAGTCTTCTTGGACGGTCCAGAAGACCCTGCAGCTGATCCGGTACTTACTCCCGCTCGATTGGCGGTCCTTTTTGTGAAAAATCTCTTTGTCTCTGCCTCCTTTTCATAAATCAGTGCTCGGTCTAGGATTTCGGTATAAGTTTGAAGCTTTAGAACAGACAATAACTTTCTAATGTCATCTCGCAACCCTTGCAGGAACTTTTTTGCTTTTCTCTGCTCGTCCTCTACATAAAATGGTGCAAAACAGGACAGCTCAGTAAACTTGGCATCATACTCCTTGACCGTCATGTTCTCTTATCTCAATCTCATAAATTCTTACTCCTTTTGGTCTCAGAGATTGGATGGGAAATACTTCTCCAAAAATGCATCTTCAAATATTTTCCAGGTAATGGCTTCATTGGGCACTCCCATCGCCCTTTTCTGCATATCCCACCAACTATCAGCTTCACCTTCCAACTTGTACGCCGCAAATGTGACTTTTTCTCTATCGATAAAGCCAAGCACAGCAAATATCTTCTTCATTCTTTTCAACCACACGTCTGCTTCAGCTGGATCCGGCTTTCCTAGGAAGCTCGGTGCTTATTCAGCTGTGAATCTATCATATGTTGTAGGACCAGGAAGTGCCGGAGCTGGCCCGGGTGCAAGATTCGGGGCCATGTGCATTTGCTCAACAGATTCTACTACATTTGTCATCCTCTCCAATAGATCAACGTAAGCGGCCTCTCTATCATAAGGCGTGCTAACGCCATCGCGGCCATTCCTTCCACCTCTTCTACTTGCCATCCTATAATCAAGGTAAATACAAGACTATAAGGACAAGGATTCAATGGAATAAGAAGGAAACATTCAACAATTTTAAGGAATTTCTACCCAAGCTTAAGAATCAATCTCTTAAGGGTCCTAACTATCTTAACTTCATCTACTTATTCCTACAGAAATTCTATTCAGAGGTTCAAACCTAAGCTTCCGCTTTTCGATCAATTAATTCCCAAGGCATCTCAATTCTCTAATACCAAATATGACGGAACGGATTTTTTTTTCCTCAAAAACTTTTGTCAGGATAGAAACGTAATCAACGAGGCTATCCGAAATAATTCTCCCTTCAACACACAAACACAGGATCACATGTGCCATCCATGGCACAAATCTATAAAAGCATTAACTACGCTAACAGTTCAATAATGAGATGCCGTCTAGGACCTGTAAGTAAATCCAGAGTTTAAAGCGGAAGTAAACTAATAATCTGTAGAAGCATAGTTTTTCTTTTACAATCATACATATCATATGCTTTTCGTACAAAAATTTCACATGTTCTAGAACATCCATAAACATAAAGTCAGTATACAAAAAGCACAATTCCAACTAAGCCTTCACATCGACAAGCTCTTCAAAAACAGCCCCAATGTGCTAAGGTTTTCAAAAGTCTTCAAACAACACCTCTCTGTCTACTCTTTCTCATCAGGCAGTAGCTCTACTATCTCATCTGAAGGGAAAAAAATAATAAAACAGTGAGTCGAGGCCTAACAAGGTACATGCACATGAGCAGTAAAACGGTGATGCAGAATAGTCATGTAGCTATGCATAAACAGAACGGTTAATCAGAATAAAATTCTGAAAATAGAGAAAACATACTTTGATAGTATTATACTTCAGAATCAGAAATCAGTAACCGTTAATTAACAGATGGAAAACGGTAAGCAATAATCGGTGCACAGTATTCGATAAACTATAAATAGTCATCGATACTTCATAACTTAACATATCGGTAATCAGTACTTCATATTCGGTAATCGGTGCGATAACATAACATATCGGTAAAACAATAAACGGTACTTCGTAACATATCGGTACAGACCCAGCCAGTATACCCTACTAGTTGAGAGGGCGAATAATCAAGGATAGATTGTGTTCACTCCACACAATCAAAGGCCTGTAACTGTCATATGGATATCCCATCTCATGGGATCAGTACGGTATGCCACACGAAGGTAGGCCGGTAATGGTAATTTCTCCTGACCGTAATGCCCCGAGGGCAAGGCGGACCACAAATAACTCCATGGACAGAGTTATCCTCAATTACCACCGTAAAGTCCTAAGGCATGCCGGAGAACCTATCCGGACTGTAGTCAGTCCCGGGTCCTAAAATAACTGTAACGGAAACCATCTCTTTATAGAAAATCCCTTTTTTTTTAAATCAGACTTTCACAATATACTTTTAGCTAACTTTAGTATACATGAAAATTTCCTCGGTACGGGTCGGTACATATTTTCAGAAACAAATTATACTGGAAGCTTCATTTCGATGTCAATTAACTTTCATATAACAGAAGCTATAGTTAAAACTCATCAAAACCTCTTCATTTTCGTACATAGGGTTTCGCCAAAATCTTCAGACTCAAATCGATCTCTTACATGTACATATTTTATGAAATTAATGTCATAGATGCCATGCATATACATTAAATCATGCAATTTACTCAAACTACATCACATTTTCAAGCAAGGGTTTCATCACATACTTTTTAAGAGAAATTGAACACCATTTTCTTGCACATTCACAAAATCGAAGGCAAATCTTGCAAGAAACATGGATAAACACAAAATCTAACCGATTAATCGAAGGAAACATGCCTCACGTACTTTAAACATGCATTAACATCATTTTCGTAACATTTGCATCAACTATAAGGCAAGAGAATCGGTAAAAACAAAAAACAACGTCCGAGGTACACTTGCTTTGGCCCGATCTACCGTTATTTTACCGGGTGTGGGTTGGAACTAGAGATTTTCGCATTCTTCTCTTCTCTTCTTCCTCCTCTTCGTGCGTGAGTGCCTTCTCTCTCTCTCTCCCTTTACCTTTTTTCCTTCACTTATAACAAAACGAGACTCAGCGCGCGAAAAAAGTCGGGCCGATGCTCGAGCGCACGTCGAGCGGCCAGCGAGCGGGCCGTGTTCTGTTCTTCACGCTCGAGCGGCTAGCGGGCGAGCAGCGAGCTAGCTGCATTCTGCTAAATACGCTCAAGCGGCCAGCGAGCAAGTAGTGAGTAGGCTACATTCTGCTAAACACGCTCGAGCGGCCAGCGGGCGAGCAGCGAGCGGGCTACATTCTGCTAAACACACTCGAGCGGCCAGCAGGCGCGCGGCGAGCAGGGCTGCTATTGGATTTTTCGCTTGCTGCAGCCACTCGGGTGAGCAGCAGGTGCCATTCGGCTGTTTGTTGAACTCGGGCATTTTTTCCACTTTTTTGCTTTCAACAAACACTTGCTCATTACATGCTTAGCCTCTCAATGATATTAATCATCTTAATTACATCTAGTTATCATGTTGTCGATTTCGGGACCTCACACCTTATTTTTAGTCCACTAATCCTATTTCTGT
>JAODPA010034774.1:0-12298 GCA_025585075.1 Nepenthes mirabilis | reverse complement strand
TATAATTCAGTTACTAGTGATATGTCATATCAGTATTCGAGTTAAATTATGTTTTCTTTTCAATAATTTAGTTGAGTTGCGACTTTTAAGCACATTGATTTTATATGGATACATTGTTTTACGTATATTTTGAGGTATTATATGATTGATATTTGGAGCTACTTTTGAGTATAACAATTCAGGTTCTGTGGTTTGACCTATCATTTTATTCGGATCTGATGGGTATACTGTAGTTGGGCATACTGTAGTTGGGCTGATCCAATAGTCAAAGAAGGCTCAAATGGCATGTTGGACGGCCAACTCTAACGTTGGCCCAACAGGAGGTGAATGCCCAAATCTTGAAAGGCCCAAACGTGCGCTAGACGATTAACGCCAGCGTTGACCGACTAAGATATAGGCGGGCGGCCAATTCACGCTCAGGACGGTTAACTCAAGTGTTGATCGGAATCACTGTAGCAGCAAATCTAAAATTAAAAAGGCTTCTATAGGCCTGGCTCACTTGGGCCTACGATTCAGTAGGCGTTTAGCAATGGCTCTTTCCCTGACTTGCGCCTTCCATAAACTCAGCCAACACCAAAAAGGATATTGACAAAATCAACGCCCTTCTCATAAGGAAGGCGCTAGATTTTTTTAATTTCTTACCAACTGGAGCTTTCCAATGGTAAAGTGCATGAAAGGAAGGTGAGCAGTTTGAAAAGCCGCTAACCTCCAGGAAAGGAAGCAATCTCAGCAAGTTAGGCAACTTGCACCTTCCTGCAGAAGGAAGGCCGCCCAAAATGGCACAAGGATCATACCTTCAAATCAGGAAAGATCACCCTACCGCCATTCAAATAAGCCATAGGATTTTCATTCCTTGGGATGCTTTCTGGCATGCCTTTCTGATAGGCTTTCTGATATGTTCTCAATTTTACGCTTTCATTAAAAGGGGTTGCTACGCTTCTAACCTCTCTCTCTCAGAGACCTAACGTTCTCTGATACCCAGGCACTCTCTGCTGACACTTAGAGATCAAAAGGCATACAAACGTACTCCCTACAGCCGTTTACTGCTTTCCCACCGTCCCAGGTTCAAGAGACGGCCAAGCCTCTCTTTCATCTGGACATCTAAATACTCCATTCTCACACATTCTCTTGCCCTCTCAATTTTAGTTCTCAGTACCTTCCTAGATTTTGAGGGCTTTTTTACTGACTTAAGCATCGGAGTATTTTCGGTGGGATAACTTTTCGCTGACACATTGACCTTCTGTTTGTTTAGTGGTGTGCAGGATCCCAACTCGGTGAACGGAGCCGAAACCAGTCAAGCAGACCAGCACGAATCTGTTCGAAATTCGTATCCAAGGACGCATCATTAGCGTCGTCTGTAGGAAGCGCTTACGAAAAGCCAACCACACTCCCCCAGAACACCATCTTTTTTCTATCAGACTCATCAGCAATGGTGAATACGAGAGCCCAAGCTAGCGAGCTCGCTAGAGACGCCACTTCTTTTGACTAGGACCACGCTGCTGGTACCCCGGTCAACGGGATGACAGGCGGGGTGTTTACACTTTTCTTTCAACAACTGATTGAGCAGATGTAGACCAACAGCCGTCTGCTCCAAATACTCTACTCTTGGCAAGAGTAGCCGTCCTTGCTCCAACAGCAGGGGGCTCCGCCTGTAGCCGTCCTTGCATCGGCCATCAGAAAAGGTGGCTTGAGGAAAAAGAAGCCGGCCAGAAGGCCTAGGAGGTCGGCAAATGATCAGATCCCAGCCTCTTTGCGCGCTCCAGGCCAGAACAAGCCTGAAGAGCGATCTGGGAACACAACGCCAGAAGAAAGTTTGAAAAGAAGAAATCCCCGATACTCTCGAGCGGAGAATGGAAATTCAGTCCAGGAGCGAGCCTCCAGGATTGCCGGGTCCACTGGAGGCAGTAGCCGGCCAGTTATTGGACCCTCCAGAGACAAAACAGAGCTGAGGGCTTACCTCAACTCTAAGAGATCTGCCAACGCTGCTCGTGCAGATCCACAGGGAAAAAAATCTGGAACCGTGTGTTCAAGGACAAGGAGCACACTATTGACTTTGACCAATTTCCCTTCACAGTGGAGATCTTAAATCGTCCACTGCCTACCAAGTTCAAGATGCATTTTCTTGACTCATATGATGGGAGCAGTGATCTAATTGACCATCTGGATTACTTTCGCACCCATCTGAGTCTACAAGGGTTGGAAGACTCAGCGATGTGCCGCTACTTTCCACTCACGCTGAAGGGAGATGCCCGTATTTGGTTCCATCATCTCTCTTCAGACTCTATTTGAAGCTTCAAGGAGCTTGCCGACCTCTTCCTGGCTCAGTACGCCTCGAGCCGACGGGATGAGAAGCAGTCATGACATCTCTCCCACATCAAGCAGAAGCCAGGGAAGAACCCATGGAGATTCCTGTATTGTTTCGTGACGGAGGCCAGGCGGATTCCCTGGATCACGGAAGAGATTAAATTGGGCAGTTTCATCTTTGCGCTGACTTACGAGAACTTCTTCAAGCACTTGGCCCACAAGAACCCCAAGACCTTCCAGGAGGCAGAATCAATCACTCGAGCTTACGCGGCTGCAGAGGAAGCCAACGAAGCCAAAAGCCTAGAACGGGCAGACCAGCCTCACCCATTCCCTAGAGTGGAAAATAGAAAATGCAGCGGCGGTGATTACTCTCGCCGGAAGCAGCACAGAATTGCACCGCCAGAATGCAGAGATTGCGGGACCATTAGCTTTACGCCCCTGACAGACACACACTCAAATGTCCTTATGCAGATCCACGGGAAAAAATTCCTAAAGTGGCCAAAACCACTAAAGAAAGACACCGAAAATCAGTTGAAATACTGCGATTTTCATAAGGAAATCAGCCAACATCCAAAAAGGATATTGACAAAATCAGCGCCATTCTCAAAAGAAAGGCGCTAGATTTTTTCAATTTCTTACCAACTGGAGCTTTCTAATGGTAAAGTGCATGAAAGGAAGGTGAGTAGTTTGGAAAGCCGCTAACCGCCAGGAAATTAAGCAATCTCAGCAAGTTAGGCAACTTGCGCCTTCTTGTAGAAGGAAGGTCGCCCAAAATGGCACAGGGATCATACCTTCAAATCAGGAAAGATCACCCTACCGCCATTCAAATAAGCCATAGGATTTTCATTCCTAGGGATGCTTTCTGGCATGCTTTTCTAATAGGCTTTCTGATATGCTCTCAATTTTACGCTTCCATTAAAAGGGGCTGCTACGCTTCCAACCTCTCTCTCTCAGAGACCTAACGCTCTCTGATACCTAGGCACTCTCTGCTGACACTCAGAGATCAAAAGGCATACAAACGTGCTCCCTACAGCCATTTACTGCCTTCCCACCGTCCCAGGTTCAAGAGACGGCCAAGCCTCTCTTTAATCTGGACATCTAAACACTACCTTCTCACACATTCTCTCTTGCCCTCTCAATTTTAGTTCTCAATACCTTCTCAGATTTTGAAGGTTTTTCTACTGACTTGAGCGTCGAAGTATTTTTGGTGGGATAACTTTCCGTTGACACACTGACCTCCTATTTGTTTAGTGGTGTGCAGAATCCCAATTTGGTGAACGGAGTCAAAACTAGTCAAGCAGACCAGCACGAATCTGTTCGAAATTCGTATCCAAGGACGCATCATTAGCGTCGTCTGTGGGAAACACTTACGAAAAGCCAACCACACTCCCCCAGAACATCATCTTTTCACTGCCAAACTCATCCGCAATGGTGAATACGAGAGCCAAAGCTAGCGAGCCCGCTAGACACGCCACTTCTTTCGACCAGGACCACGCTGCTGGTACCCTGGTTAACGGGACGACAGGCGGGGTGCTTGCACCTTTCTTTCAACAACTGATAGAGTAGATGTAGACCAACAGCCGTCTACTCCAAATACTCTACTCTCGGCAAGAGCAGCCACAGCAGGGGGCTCCGCCCGCAGCCGTCCCTGCACCGGCCATCAGAAAAGATGGCCTAAGGAAAAAGAAGCCGGCCAGAAGGCCTAGGAGGCCGGTAAATGATCAAATCCCAGCCTCTTTGCGCGCTCCAGGCCAGAACAAGCTTGAAGAGCGCTCTGGGAGCACAACGCCGGAAGAAAGTCCGAAAAGAAGAAATCCCCGATACTCTCGGGCGGAGAATGGAAATTCAGTCTAGGAGCGAGCCTCCAGGACTGCCGGGTCCACTGGAGGCAGTAACCACCTGGCTACTGGACCCTCCGGAGACAAAACAGAGTTGAGGGTTTACCTCAACTCTAAGAGATCTGCTAACGCTGCTCGCGTAGATCCACGGGTGGAAAAGATCTGGGACTGCGTGTTCAAGGACGAGGAGCACATTATTGACTATGACCGATTTTCCTTCACAGTAGAGATCTTAAATCGTCCACTGCCCACCAAGTTCAAGATGCATTTCCTTGACTCATACGATGGGAGCAGTGATCCAGTTGACCATCTGGATCACTTTCGCACCCATCTAAGTCTACAAGGGCTACAAGACTCAGCGATGTGCCGCTACTTCCCACTCACGCTGAAGGGAGATGCCTGTATTTGGTTCCATTATCTTCCTTCAGACTCTATTCGAAGCTTCAGGGAGCTTGCCGACCTCTTCCTGGCTCAGTACGCCTCGAGCTGACGGGAAGAGAAGCAGCTGTGGTATCTCTCCCACATCAAGCAGAAGCCAAGGAAGAACCCACGGAGATTCCTGGACCGTTTCGTGACGGAGGCCAGGCGAATTCCCTGGATCACGGAAGAGATGAAGTTGGGCAGTTTCATCTCTACGCTGACCTACGGGGACTTCTTCAAGCATTTGGCCCACAAGAACCCCAAGACCTTCCAGGAGGCAGAATCAATCACTTGGGCTTATGCGACTGCAGAGGAAGCCAACGAAGCCAAATGTCCAGAACTGACAGACCAGCCTCGCCCATTCCCTAGAGAGGAAAATAGAAAATACAGTGGCGGTAATTACTCCCACCGGAAGCAGCACAGAACTGGGCCGCCAGAATGCAGAGATTATGGGACCATTAGCTTTACGCCCCTGACGGACGAGCGCTCAAATGTCCTTATGCAGATCTGCGAAAATAAATTCCTAAAGTGGCCAAAACCACTAAAGAAAGACACCGAAAATCAGTTAAAATACTGTAATTTTTACCGCTCTGCTAGATATTCTACTGAAGACTGTAAGACATTACAGAAGGAGATTGAGGAGTTGGTTCACAGGGGCCACCTCACCAGGTTTGTCAAGGGCTTGGGCAGAGTTCTAGAGTAGCCAGCGGAGAAGGGCAGGAGCCGTCTCCTCCCTGAAATCGGATTGCGGCAGGGGTGGTCATTATGGTCACCACCCGACCTATAAAAAACACAGCTAACAACAAGGATTAGCAGACTGGGAGGAAGAAGTAGCGCACGACAGACAACGCACTTAGTTTCAGTGATGATGACTTGACTCATATAATGTCCCCTCATGCTGACTCCCTTGTTATATTCGCGTTCGTTTCAGACGGTAGTGTCGACTACCAATTGAAGCGAGTGTTTATTGATTATGGTAGTTCAAAAGACTTGCTTTACTTGAATGCTTTCTTTAAATTAGGCTTAAAAAAGAACCGATTAAAACCTGTCAAGGGCCCACTGTATGGCATTGACAACTAGCCGGTGCCCATCCAAGGGACAATCCAACTAGAGGTTACCCTGGGCACGTATCCAAAAATAGCGAGTCGTACGCTCACCTTCTTGGTAGTCGACTTGCCCTCTGTTTACAACGCTATATTAGGCAGGTCGTGCCTAACAGCGTTTGGGGCGGTCACCTCAATTTCACACCTCAAGATGAAGTTTTCAATGCCTTACGGTGTAGGAGAGGCGTTAGGCGACCAAGTTATTGGGCGGACATGCTACATGTTTTAAATTGTCCCTAGCGGCAGCACTAGAACGGTTGGAAAACTCGATCATCGAGACGAGGCAACCCTACAGTAAGCGTAGTCCGGTGAAGCCACAAATCTGGTCCCACTGAACCCGGAGGAACCAGAAAGGTATGTACAAATCGATGGCTCACTCACCGGAACACTGCGCGATGAATTGATCGCGTTCCTGCGACGGAACATTGATATTTTTGCGTGGACTCCAGCAGACATGCTTGAGGTTCCGGTTGAGGTAATGGTCCATAAGTTGGGGCTTGATCCTGGCTGGAAGCCCGTCAAGTAGAAGCGGAGGAACTACTCCGTAGAAAAATTGATCACCATCTGGGAGGAGGTGAGAAAACTATTGGATGCATGATTTATTAGAGAAGTCCACTACTCGGATTGGCTCTCTAACGTTGTCCTGGTGAAGAAAAGCAACGGAAAATGGCGGATGTGCGTTGATTTCATCAACGTTAACAAAGCCTGCCAAAAGGATAAATTTTCCTTTCCCAGGATCGATCTGCTGATTGATTCGACGGCCGGACATGAGCTGCTAAGCTTCATGGACGCCTATTTAGGTTACAACCAGATCTGGATGAGTCCAGAAGAAGAGGAGCACATCTCGTTCATGACGTATCAGGGCTCCTACTGCTACAAGTGATGCCATTCGGACTGAAAAACGTTGGAGCAACCTATCAACGACTGGTTAACAAGATGTTTGAAAAACAGATCGATCGCAAAATGGAGGTCTATGTCGACAACATGCTCATCAAGAGCAGAGTCACCGGCGACCACATTCGTGACTTGGCAAAGTCGTTTGAGGTACTCTGAAAGCATCACATGAAGTTAAACCCGACTAAGTGTGTCTTCGGGGTAGCCTCTGATAAATTCTTAGGTTTCATTGTCTCCCAACGGGGGATTGAGACAAACCCAGAGAAGATTAAGGCCCTCGCAGATATAGCTTCCCCGTGGAGCCTAAAGGACGTCCAACTATTGACTGGACGGCTACTAGCGTTGTCCTACTTCGTCACGAAATCTGGCGACAAGTACCAACCCTTCTTTAAGGCCCTAAGAGGGACAAAATCCAACAGGTTTTAACGGACAGTAGACTGCCAGACAGCCTTCAATGAATTGAAGCAGTATTTGGCCAGCCCGCCACTGTTGGCGTCGGCCAAGGGTGGAGAAATGCTGTATCTCTACCTGGCGGTGTCAAAGGTATCCCTCAACTCCATCCTCGTATGCCAGGACTCCGACATCCAACGATTGGTCTACTAAGTGAGTAAAACACTGATCGGCCCCGAAACGCGCTACTCACGCATAGAAAAACTGGCATTAACACTAATATTCTCTACGCGAAAGTTAAGGCTATACTTTCAGGTGCATCACATAGTGGTCCTCACTGACCAGCCCCTAAAAAATATTCTCCAGAAACCCGACATTTCAGCGCGGCTGGTGAAGTGGGTTATCAAGTTAGGCGAGTTTGAAATCGAATTTCGGCCTAGACCTACTATAAAAGCGTAGGCTCTAGCCGACTTCATTGTTGAGATTACGACCTCAGTTCTTGAAGAATAGCCCACAGAAAGTGCGGTACAGCTTGACGGAGTTCCAAAATGGGTACTCCACGTAGACGGATCATCTACGGACACCGGTGGTGGAGTTAGAGTGGTCCTCACAACCCCAGATGAGTTTCAGGTGAAGTATTCCCTCAGACTCGGTTTCTCGGCAACCAATAATGTTATCAAATACGAAATCTTGTTAGCCAGATTACGATTAGCAAAGGAGTGCTTCACCAAGAGGTTGACAGTCTACAGCGACTCCCAACTGATCGTTAACCAGATTAACGAAGACTTCGAGGTAAGCAACCATTACCTGGCCAGGTATTTGGCAAAGGCGAGGGAGGCCGCCCAGGGTTTTGACAAACTAACCCTAGTTCATATTTTCAGAACTGAAAACTGGAAAGCAGACCAGCTGGCTAGAGCCACTGCAGCCGAAAATTCAGAATAGTATTCGAGGGATATGAGGGAGATTCTCAGCGCTCCCAACATAGAGAAGCAGGAGGCGATGCAGATTTCCGAAACGAAAAACTGGATGACGCCCTACCTTAATTATCTGGTTGACGGATCGTTACCAGAAGATATAGAGAATGTTAAGCAAATCAAAAGGATAGCCGGCTGGTATACTGTGGTTGATGGGCAACTATATCGTCGTGGTTACTCAATCCCATACCTCCGATGTCCAACTTCTGAAGAGGTTGACTACGCATTGGGCGAAGTGCACCTCGAGATTTGCGGAGCATACGTCGTTGGCAAAAATCGACTACTTCACCAAGTGGGTCGAGGCCATCCCACTGGCAAAAATCAAAGAGCACAATGCCCATTTATTGCTTTCAAGTATATTTACACTGTACATTATACAACAAGGGAACATCAAAAATCAAGGAGGCGGCGGCGGCGGCGGTCCCTGACCATCCCGTGGCTCCCTCATGAGACTCTTGCGGTTATGGGCAGACCTGTTTGACATGTTAAGCAGGTCTACCAGGAAGTTAGGGTCAATAATTCGTGCAATATGCCGACATTTATTGACCCCCTCCCACAACCGCGACAGCATCATCTGCTCGACCTCGTGAGGGCGTATCCGGATACTCAGGTGGTTCTCCGAGGCTGATGTATGCTCGGCGAGATGGTTGAGGCGCTTGTTAACCCACTCATTCTCCTCTCTTAGGCGGGCATTCTCCTCCTTTAGGCTTGCGTTCTCAGCCTCTGTGTCGTCCAGAACAGTCTGCAATGCGGCAGCATCCAGCTGGTGCTCTGCCCCCGACGTCGCCAGCTTCACGTCAAGCCAGGCAATCTCCGCCTCCCTGTCGGAGATCACACGGTCCCTTTGATCGATCACCCTTGCCACGACAGCCAACACCTTCTCCTTTTGCACCAAATAACAAAATAAATCAGAAATTTTAAAGGAGAAGTTAGGCAGAAAGCATCACAGAAAATTATACCCCCCAGATCCTCCGTGCGGGCCTATCTGGCCTGGCCTCCAAGTCTGGCACCGTGGCTGGTGGGATAGAGGCAGAACCCTCGCGAACAGGGCTAGCGGCGGCCTCCTCCAGGATGTCATCCAGGAGCCCTTCATTGATATCATCTATGGCGGCGGTGGCGGCGAGCTCCTCCTGAGCAGCAGGAGGCTCCAGATCAATCATCGGTGGATCCGCCGGCTGTTGCATAACCGGAGAGACAACTGATGGCTCCTGTGACCCCACTGGCGGCTCGTTGACAAACGCAGGCGGTATCTCCTCCGGCACAGACTGATGAACCACCCATGGCGCAGGCTGCGCCAGTATAACGCCTCCGGTCTCAGCTTCCAGCATGTCCTCGAATGTCTTTTCCATCCCGGTGGTGCTGCTAGGACCGTTGTAAATCCCGGCAGCGATGTAGTCTGGCCCCAAAGACGATGAGGAGGGCGTCTCCACAGTCATCCTCTTGGGCCTGGGGCCAATGAAGTCATCGTCAGTTGAGCGGGGACGGATGATCAAACCCATGGAGTCCTCCAGCCGCATCATGACCGCTGGCGGTGGTGCCCTGACCTTCTGAACAGGGGAAGGTGGTCTCCAATTTACCTTCTTGGTCTCTTCCCTAGAGACCAAGAAATATCTCTTGAAGTCCGAGAGATGAGCTTTGACCAGTTTGGTCAGCCACTCCAAGGACGCCGTCTCCGCCACAGACGGTGTCCCCGTATAAACATCCGGTACCTGGCCCAATCCTTTGCCACGGGTAAGGTCTCAATCACACTCACAAAGAAGAACCGATTCTTTGAGTTCTTCAGTGAGTCGTAGATGGCCGTATTGACCTTCAGGCCACTACGTGGAACCAGGGAGATCCATTTTCCTCCCTAGTTTATCTTAAACAGCCCCCTCACCATCAACATCGTTAGCTGCCAAGAATGCTTACGGAGAAAGATATAGAAAGTGCAAATATATCGAACAGCATTGGCGTAGAGTTGGGCGACGGGAACGCGCAGAGCCTGGGGGATCGACTATAAGTTGTCTGGAAGAGGAAGACGGAGGCCGATTCTCAGGTGGGCCTCACACACCGTCACGTGTCCCGCCGGCAGAGAGAAGTTCCTGTCGTCCTTATCCGAAACCCTCCATGCGATGTCTTTGGGGATGTTAAATTCGATACACAGTTCTTTGATGTCGTTCTCTTGAAGAACAGAAGGAATATCGGCAACGGAGGTCAAAGCCATATTTGCAGAGGGATTAGGGTTTTTTTTTCCTCTCTAGAATGAAAGCAGGAAGACGAAGAAATAGAGCAGAAAGCGTGAAAAGTTCTAAGTATAAGGAGGGAAACTTAAACGGCAAAGTGTGAAACGCCTTAAACCTCCTCGAGAAGACACGCCGTCGTGCTGCCGCGTGTCGCTTCCCAACGGGCTCCTCTTTGAAACAAATCTTCTGACTCATGAATGGCTAGGATCGTGATTTCATCAGGTGAAGACACGTGTCCACTTTTAGCCTCACAGGCCGGCTAATGGCCACGCGTCACTCAGGGCTCATACAAAGTTCTCCAGATCTGACCAAATACGGTCAACAGATCCGGTCAACTTTCTTCTCCAGATTTGACCAAAGACGGTCAACAGATTTGGTCAACTTTTCTTCCCCGGAATCTGACCAGGACGGTCAACAGATTCGGTCAACGCCTCACCCTTTCATGAAGTTCTCCGAAATTTTCAAGCAACAAAGGACAAGGAGGAGCATCCCATCATGAACATGCCGGAAGCTAAAATTCTAGCCACCGGTATGGGGGCTAGTGATGAGTATACTGTAACTGGGCTGGCCCAATAGTCAAAGAAGGCCCAAATGGCCTATTGGACGGCTAACTCCAACGTTGGCCCAACAGGAGATGGATGCCCAAATCCTGAAAGGTCCAAACGCGCTCCCGACGGTCAACGCTAGTGTTGATCGACTAAGATACAGGCGGGCGGCCAATTCACGCTCACGACGGTCAACTCAAGCGTTAACCGGAATCACTGTAGCAGTTGACCCAAAAATAAGAAGGATTCTTCGGGCCTGGCCCACCTGGGCCCATAATCCAGCAGGGGGTTAGCAACGGCTCTTTCCCTGACTTGCGTCTTCCATAAACTCAGCCAACACCCAAAAAGGATATTGACAAAATCAGCGCCCTTCCTATAAGGAAAGCGCCATATTTTTTCAATTTCCTGCCAATTGGAGCTTTCCAACGGTAAAGTGCATGAAAGAAAGGTGAGCAGTTTGGAAAGCCGTTAACCGCTAGGAAAGGAAGCAATCTCAACAAGTTAGGCAACTTGCGCCTTCTTGCAGAAGGAAGGCCGCCCAAAATGGCACAGGGATCACACCTTCCAATCAGAGAAGATCACCCTACCGCCATTCGAATAAGCCATAGGATTTTCATTCTCGGGGATGCTTTCTGACATGCTTTTCTAATAGGCTTTCTGATATACTTTCTGATATGCTCTCGTTTTTATGCTTTCATTGAAAGGGGCTGCTACGGTTCCAACCACTCTCTCTCAGAGACCTAACGCTCTCTGATACTTAGGCACTCTCTGCTGACACTCAAAGATCAAAAGGCATACAAACGTACTCCCTACAGCCATTTACTGCCTTCCCACCGTCCCAAATTCAAGATACGGCTAAGCATCTTTTTCATCTGGACATCCAAACACTCCCTTCCCACACATTCTCATTGGCCCTCTCAATTTTAGTTCTCAATACCTTCCCAGGTTTTGAAGGCTTTTTTACTGATTTGAGCGTCGGAGTGTTTTCGATGAGATAACTCCGGCCGACACACTGACTATCTATTTGTTTAATGGTATGTAGGATCCCAACTCGGTGAACAGAGCCGAAACCAGTCAAGTAGGCCAACCCGAATTTGTTTAAAGTTCGGATTCAAAGACGCATCAGGATGATTTGTTGGTAATTATAATATTTCAGGTTTGTGTCTTGAGGTTTTTATCTGGATTTTGATTGATAGGGTAAATATTGAAAATTAAAATAAATAAGGGTAAAAGTTGGCCTTTATGATAATAATTATGAGAACATGACAATGAATATTTTTGAAAATAATTAATGCCAATTTCTAGGAGGATATCTAAGTCAATCATAGCAATAAATACAATAGACTCGAGGACGAACATTATCCTGGTAGTGATATCAATTTAATTTGCACAATTTCAATTTCGATAATATGATTACATTTTACTCATTACTTATTTCTTGTTAGTATTAACTTGATGAAGTATTTAATAATATCATTAATTATCTCATTTTCTATAGAGCAGCTGCAAATTGTGCAGTACAATAATAAAATTGTTTATTTGCTATCTTGGTTATACTAATATAAAAGATACACGATTACAAATATATTATTTGTTCTTATATTTTTT
>JAODPA010034763.1:0-12300 GCA_025585075.1 Nepenthes mirabilis | reverse complement strand
AAAAAAAAAGAAAGAGAGAAAGAATGGCAGGAAGAAGGAAATGAGAGGAGAGAGGGAGAGAATTTCGGCCGATCCTTACTCCGCGGCAATTGCCTCTTCTCCAGCCAAATGGTTGGAAAATCAGAATTTCTAAACCACTTTCCATCTTCTCGATCGCCAGACTCATTTCCTTCCTTTGGTTTCTCTCATTTTCCTTATAACTTCACCATCGTCTCCTTCTTCTTCATCATCAGTTGGCGGAGTCATGCAGAGAGAGAGAAAGACGGAAAGAAGTTGCTATAAGGTCTGCCGCTGTTGCTGCCGTTGTCGATGCCGCATTCCGTTGAAGCTCATCGTTGGAAAATGAAAAATAAAATCAAACAAGTTAATTCATGACCTTTCATTTATGCAAGTACAACTCTTCCTTCCTTCTCAGTGATATTGATTTCTCATGAGCATGCTAAAATTTGTGAAAAATTTGACTGTATTTGAAGAATTAAGAAAAACTAGAAACCACGGCTCTGTTAGCTAGAGATTTGAGAAATTGTGAGGGTTTTGCTATAAATTTGAGTGTAAAATTTAGTGTGCGTGTTTTTCATATCCTTATTTTTCACATAAAAAAAAAAAGTTAAGAATTTTCTGATTTTCTGTAAAAATCAAAAGGAACTAAGAAACAGAGCAAATTGCTCTGTTTTGACTGTGCAGCTCAAACACAGTAGAATAATGGTGACGAACAGTGATTAATAGATGGTGTATGCTGATTGTTGACGATATATAAGTGTTTGAATGTATGGGCTCCAATATAAGATGATGTATGTATTTATATGCTACTGTGGTGTACGTATATATACATATATATGCTACAATGGTGCTTATATGTATACAGGTGTGTCTGTATGTTTACAATAGGTAATTAGATATGTGTATATGTGGGGCGTATAAAAGTGAGCGGGTATGTGTGTGTATAAATATGTATGTACGTGTATATATATTTATATAAGGATGCAGATGTGCATGATGTTGTATATATATATATATATATATTGTTGGGTTTCAACACCTGGATTCACCTGATCCGGTAGCAGCGGAATACTCAAACCTTCGTCATCGTCAACCACCATTTAGTAGGAATAAGGAACATAAGAAATGCACAGTAATTTTTTTTACGTGGAAACCCCTTCTCAATTAAGGAAAAAAATTACGGGATATGAAGTCTACCAATAAATTCACTATATAAAATGATTACAAAAATTTAGAGATAGAATATAACAATCACCTTGGCTACACAAGCCTTAGAGGTAAAAACTGAAGAATAGAGTACGAGAATATAAAGGCCCCACACTTTGTGTTTCACTCACTACGCTATTTTTCTTCCACTCTTTCTCTCCTCACTGTGGTGCTCTCTGATCTCTCAATTTGCAAGTGTGGTGAAATGGCGATCGCCGTTTCACCCCGCACACATGCGGCCGGCTATACAAGCTCCTGGCTACATAAGCCCAAACGAATGCTTGCTCATGGTGATTTCTCTATCACCCATGGTTACTCCCATGGCGCCTCACGTGCGCCGAGCACAACATGCCTAGCATGCATATATATATAATGATCTGCTCGGAGACCTTCAACCAATAGGCAGGTTGTGTGTGGACAAATACCTACCACCTGTTCTGCAACCTGCTAACAACTTTTTTCACCAACTCTGCAGTCTTGCCACCTGCACAGACAGCATACACAGACTGTAGGTCTGGCACCTATTCTGTAGAGCCAACTGTTCACAACTTGCTGCCAGTTGTCCACGACGTCCTTAGTCATTGCTCCAGTCAAGTCTCTGGACCATTTGTACCCTTTGGCCATCGCAAGAGTCCTCTGGCGTTCCTTGGTCTCCAGGCAGTGACAACGACCTCGGACATCCTATGCCCTCGGTTGTTACTGTGCACAGCTCATATCTCCGGACGTTACTGTGCACTCAGCCATGTTCGCGGACGATTCCATACCAGTAATACCGACTGGTAAATTCTTTCTTCTCAACCAGTCAACAGATTGACTAGTAATCTCTCCTGAAAGGGGCTCCAGCATTTTCTACTCTGAAAATGTTCTCCACCCTTATGCGGTCAACCTTCCGTTGATCGTCCTCTACTTTCATTCGGTCAACCTCCCCGTTGACCGTCTTCTACTACCCGTCCGCCATCCAGCAGTTCTCTTGCAGCCCTCAGACGGTCAACCTCATGTTGATCGGAATCTACAGTTGGCTATCCGCCGGTCAATCACCATTGACCGTCCACTGTTCTCCGGTCAACGGGAATTAGTTATCCGGATTTGTTCTCTACAAATCCTCCGATGACAAACCAGTTTATTGGGTTACCCATAAGGAAGTGATCAAACCCAACATATATATAGATATATATGTTAGTATGTATATGTACGCAGAAATGTGTGAATGTGTGTATATAAATATTTGTATGCTGGCAGATACAGACGACAGTGAATGAGAGTGTATACTTGTAGTGTATGTGTATATAGGTAGTATTGAGTTAATATATGGGTGTAGTTTGAAAACTGGTTATTTATAGATAGGTGTGTAAATGTATGTATATAATGGACATAAATTTATAAGGTTGACAGTGTCTATATAATTGAATCGGATTGATAATAATAGGTTTTGTTTGGATGTAACAAATGACATTTAAACTATGGCCTTAGTACAAGGTAAATTATATAGAAGACTTATGTGTTTCTGCTATTTTTCTTTATATTCATAAATCTTTTGTGTATATTGGCAGTGTTGAATAAATATATGAGTATAGTTTGTGAACTAGTTATTTACGGATTGGTGTATAAATATATGTATACAATGAATATAAATTTATAAGGTTGGCGGTGTCTGTATAATTGAATCGGATTGATAATAATAGGTTTTGTTCAAATGTAACAAATGAGATTTTAACTATGGCCTTAGTATAAGGTAATTATATAGAAGACTTAGGTGTTCATACTATTTTTCTCTATATTTATGAAACTTTAGCACATATCGACAGTGTATGTGTTTATCGGCAGTGTTGAATAAATATATGGGTGTAGTTTAGAAACTGATTATTTACGAATTGGTGTGTAAATGTATGTATATAATGGACATGAATTTATAAGGTTGGCAATGTCTGTATAATTAAATCGGATTGATAATAATAGGTTTTGTTTCGGATGTAACAAATAAGATTTAAACTATGGCCTTAGTATAAGGTAATTATATAGAAGATTTAGGTATTCGTGCTATTTTTCTCTATATTTATAAATCTTTTGCGTATATACTGGCAATGTATGTGTATATTGACAGTGTTGAGTAAATATTCTTGACACTCTATAATTAAATTGAGGAGTGCGTATAAAAAATACTAAGATATCTAGTCAAATGGGAGGTTAGGACACCTTAATATAATTTACACTTTTTCAATATTGATTCCATATTCGGTGGTTGACGTCAATTTTTTTTTGAGGTGGGATTCTTTTATACTTGTGTGAGTATATTCCTGATACTTTATAGTCAAGTTGAGGAGAGTATATAAAAATACCAATACATCTAGTCAAATAGGTGGTTACGACATCTTAGTGTAATCTATGCCTTTTCAATACTGATTCCATATCCTGTGGTTGAGATCGATTTATTTTTGAGGTAAGATTCTTATATACTTGTGAGTATTATAGAAAATAATATCTGAGATATTATTAGCGAAGGTTATTATAGATGGTATAAGTATATTATGGATACAATTTTTGGAAGGACTGTAGAGGTAGTAATGATACCGTGGATATCAGATTACCTCGTGGTACTTACACAATTGTTGGGGGCATAAATACACGGCCTTTGGTCACAAAGATATAATAATGTTCACAGTGTATTTGATATCTCTTATAGGTATGACCTCACATTTAGTTGGATTTCTCAAAAAACCAATGGAGGATATTAATATCATGGATACTTTGAAGCCTCGATACTTTGATTGGGTTCATAGGACCCTACAATGTCATAGTTCAGTTGACATTTATTTATTATTTATTTATACTATTATTGAGTTATTTCATTAATTGTGTTATTTATTGATCTAGGGACGATTAATTGTTTCTATATGTTGTGTATTATTGGAATTTATTAATTGACAATGAGTTTCCTGAATAGTTTGATATTTTTACTGTTTTTGACATTGGTCAAAGTTACTTATTAAGTATTTTACTCACGCTTGCTATATCTTTCTTCCAGATGAACAGGATTAGAGCAGGATAACTCTAGAATTAGATAGAGTTGGGATGATAGAGATTATGAAGTCTAACCGGAGAAAGTGTTTATTTTATAATCTAGAAATGCATTGTGATATTTTATTTTGTTAGGATTTTTAGGGCTATGTTTTTCCCATGCTTTTGATTATATGAGAATATTTAGATTATTATAATTATGTTTTATCATTTGGGATATTTTATAATATTGATTTGAGACTTACAATTATTTCTACGTGATCCAATTTGGACGATAGTCATGTACCGGGTCTAGATCATTACAAATAGAAAGGATGATGAATAAATAATGTAAAGATATATGTTTCAGAGGGTTGAATTCTGGCAAGTGCGATCGGTTAGGAAGTAGCTTAGGGAATGAGTGTACTCGACTGTGGAGTGATTTAGAAATGAAGGATTGAGTTTTGACGAGTGCGTTCAACTAGAGAACGAATTAGAAATGGTAAACTGAGTTTCAACAAATGTGCTCGATTGGAGAGTAGCTTAGAAATGGAGGACTGAATTTCGATAAATGCACTTGATTGGGGAGCAGCTTAGAGAGAAAAAATTAAGTTCCGACAAGTGTGATCAGTAGAGGAGCGATTCAGAGATGGAGGATTGAGTTCCAATTAGTGCACTTGGTTGAAAAGTGGCTTTGAAGAAGGAAGGCTTTCTTCAGAGAGAGGCTTTGGAGTTGTGGTGTGCATTCTCTTTGCCGTCTCTCTTTCTCTTGTTTCAAATTTTTGATCCTCCGGAAGCTCTCCCGGCTCTTTTTGGTGGAAGAATGGAGGCATTTATAGAAAGAGAGTACTAGCTAGCTGTCATAGGGACGTTAATTGCGCTGCATTTTTTGACCCTCTAATGGAGTCCATTTTCTACTTCCCTGGAAGGCTGTACTTTTTTTGGCGATTAGGACACGAGAGATTGACAGTTACTTGGGCTTGCATGCTAAATTGCGCTTGTGGGCCTGTCCGAAAGGGCAACCCTTGGGGCCTGTAGCCGATTGGGCGAATTTGGGCCGCATTGTCTGGGTCTTGGGCCGCATCGCGCTGCCACTACCGAGGAGGTTTTCCATACATGCCGATCCTAGGTTGGCCCATGGTTACCAAACCTATCACTAACCCCCATATTAGGAGATTTGAAATTCCAACCCTCGGCATATTCCTAATAGGAAATCACTGTGCAGGTCTTCATGCGTGATTTTTGCGGCGCGCTTCCTCCCCATGTGCTTTGCAGCTCTAGCAAAATTCGATGTCAAATTGATTCTCTGTCGCTGGCAATTTTTTGGGGCCAACGTAGTTTGCTTTGTTTAATGCAAGTCGATCTCCTTCTCCGATTATAAATGGGGAGGCTCTCAGTGCCTCGCTTCACAAATCGTCTTTACTGGTCAGGTGGTGTAAAAGTTTGGAGTTAGCATGGAGCCTTCACAATCATGAGCTGGGATTAGCGGAGACTCTGACCCATTGTTTGAAGCTGAAGCTAAGGATGCGTCTGCAGTATACGTTGGTTTCCCTCTTTTGGACTAAACCTGAACTGGCCTTATGTTGTTCTAGACGAGGTCTGGGTACCAGTGACCGTTTTCCTCTTCTCCCAGCTAGCGTTAAGTTGTCATCTTTGGAGCAACTTCGAAGTGGGGGGGCATTTCAGACCATCTGATGGGGGGTGGTAATGCCTTTCCCTGTTCAGGTGAGCGATTCTGCCCTTTGCTACTCTTGGGAGGATTGCATCCAGAGATTGCTGGGGCAAGAGTGCCCCTTTGCATGTCCATGTCGTGCTCTAGCCTTTGATGCCGCATTAGGTCTGGTAGAGACTAATGGACTCGAAGGCTTTGTCTACATCTCAGTGCTCGGTTCTTAGGCGTTGCCTCTCGAGCAAGAGCAACTGCATTTTTCTTTCTTCTCATAGCTGTCTTCCCCGAAGCCGATCGAACAAATGCATTTGGGTCATTATTCCATGTATTTTCATTTCCTTCTGATGTCGTACGTTTACTGTTAAAAGCTTATACTTTGTAAAGAGAAATTAATGAATGAAACTACTGAGCATTATTTATACTTATGTTGCATGGCTCCAATATTCTTACATGATGTGAATAGTTAAAATGCTTGAATGTTTTTTTCATTGCCTGGCGTTTGCCAAACTGACAATTTAGGTTGCTAGCGACTCGATTTTCAGGCGATCTTGACTCGCGGTGGTCCATCCCAAGCTCTAGGTTGGAAGATGAGTTAGTCGGATCAATCTCAAGCTTGCCAAGATTGCATGCCGCCAGTTTGCAATATTGAAAAATGAGGCGACAGATGATTATTACCTGTGTCGTGCAGCCTAGGAACCGAGGGTATATGTTATTCATAGGCTGCACTAGGAGGCATCGCGTCGATCATCATAATGAATCTAGTGAAAGGATGCGTCGCAGCACCCTACAGTGAAGGCACATGTTGCGATTATTATGGAGACACGGCTCTTTGATATTTTAGAAGGACGCCGTTTCAAGGTTGAGGTGCTAGCTATTTAAGTGCTGGCACTCTGCCCTTCTTGCTTAACTTTGTTTTCAGAGCATCTCTGCCCTAATTTGCCATCGTCATTGCTAGTTTGCACGGTCTTTCAAATGGCTTCCTAATGCGTCGCTGATATTCTGTCCATTCAAATTGTCGAGGAGATAGTCTCTATGGAGTTGGTATCGCACCTCAAGCGTCATGCGATACGCTATTCCTGGTGCTAATGACACCGCTTGCTTCCCTCGTCCAGGATTCATAACCGTCTACGATGAGCATCTGAAGGCCAGTCTCTGCATTCCGTTTGCGACAAAGTTGCGCGAGATTCTGAGGGATATGGAGACACTTGTGGCTCGTCTTCACCTGAGCGTCGTTCAGTGTTTGGTGACGTTGTGTGTCTCCTTCCACATCAAAGGGCTCACGTTGGATGCTTGGGCCCTAAAGGTGATTTTTCGAATAGACTAAGAGACTGACTAGGTTTCCTTTGCTCCCCACGTGAGGTTCGAGATTGGCGAGGGGAACTCGGATCTGCTGATGGGCTAGAGGAAGCGCTTCTTCTTTGTAGTGGTTGGCGCCGACTGGAGTGACTCGAATCAATGGGGCAACGTCAGCAATGCTTATGCTAGGGATGTTTTACCAAGTGAGGAATTGATGGTGGAGCCATTGACGGCGCTAGTCGAGGAGTGTGTTGACATCCTGTGCTACACTGATTATCGGGTCTCTTAGAGTGCGCTTGACAGAGTAGGAGGCTTAGACAAAGGAGGGCAATGCTTGTGCCCGCCGGGTCATCATCCCAAGAGGAAGTACGGGCCTTTGATCACCCGGGACTCTCTTGAGCAGGTTCTTGACAAGGTGGCTCATTCGTTGCCTACCTTGCTTAAGGTGTGCCGGAGGATTAATGCGGCTTGCATAAGGGCACTTGCTCTGGCCGCTGGGGAGCCATTCAGGAGGACACGCTTGGATCAGTCCTCCTTTGACGATTAGGGCCTTAGCGACTCGTCGGAAGGATTCGTGGGTGAGGAGTCCTCTGTGAGTTCTACCAACAGAGCGGGGATTCCCTCAGCCAGCGGCCTTGGCAATTGGACCAATGCCGCGGCTGCATCTATGGGGAGGATTCCGATCTTTGTGGCTTCTTCTCCGGAAGCATCTACGTCCGCCTTTTATGTTGCTTCTATCGAGGAGGGTACTAGAAGCGTCTAGGCTGAAGAAGAAGTGGTTGGGGATGGCTCAGAGGCTACGGTGGCTGCTAAAGGGCACTAGGCCCTGAAGAGTTAGTGTTCTAACCCCCAAGGGTTTAGGACAGACTCGACCCTCCCCCAGGTTTCGAGGTGCCTCTTCCCCACAATGCGTGGCCTTTGCAATCCTCATCGACCCCTGCTGGAGCTGAGAGGTCTCCCAGCCTGTCGCACGAGGTAGGGTGATCTTATCATGAGGTACTGTGCTATGGGCTTCCTTGATCTGATATCATCGTGTTCTCCCGTTGTCGTCCTCGACTGACCATCATTAGTTGATTAGCAGGTCCAAGAAGCACTACGAGTAGTGGAGAGAGCGCTGTATTGGAGGGATGCCGAAATCTAATGGCTATCTCGTGCGTGCGCAGATCCCATTGCGCTAGAGGATGCATAGTGCCAAATGAATGTTGTTGTTGCCAAAGTTTTACAAAGTGAAGAGCGAGTGGCCTACCTAGATCAGAACTATTCGAGTCAAAGGTAAGATCTCAAAAACTCTCAATGGCATACGCTTGGGCCCTTAATAGGATTTCCTCATTTGAGGATGAGTTTTCGGAGGCAGAATAGCAACTAGTGGTTTTCTGAAATGAGAATTCCCGGCTTAGACCTAGCAGACTACCCCGAAGGTAGGAGTGGGCCTGCGCCCACACACCAAGGGGCCCCCAACCCCAGGATTGTCGTCCGAGTAGTAGGGGTAGGAAATTCTTTGTATACATTTTTGAGGCTGGCTGATAGTCTCCATGTACACTTTGAATCTTTAATAAATTTGCTAAATTACTTTTACCATTGTTGCTGATGTCTTTGAGCACATGCAAATTTGTCTTTGTTTGACGTTGATTCTATTTTCCGACTAAGCGTCATGGTCATTATCGTCAAGCTTGGCTGGATCCATTTATCCAATTGTGCTCGCTCCTGTGAGGAGGTTGTGGCACTGAGAGAATACAATTGCTGACTAAACCTTGTAGCTATTATTGCCGATCTTAGATGGACGTATTTGCTCGATTGTACTCTTTCTCGTAGAAGGACGTCATAGCACGGGTATAAGGGAGCCTCACAAGGGCTGACTAGATTTCATGGCCGTAGTTGCCGAGCTCTGGTAAACTACAATGTCAAGTCCTAATCCGCTGACTATTGTCGACTAATGGTGTTTGTCCCTACGGAAGGGAGTTGTTGCATGCATACTGAAAACCTTGTAAAGTTTTAATAATCGTTTGATGGGAAAGTCCGACTCTTAGTCCACAAGTCCCCAAGGCTGTAATGTTCGACCTCATTTGGGCCACTCGATGATCAAGATTGAGGTTTAATTTTGACCTTCTCTGGGCCGCTTGATTATCAAGACCGAGGTTTTGTAACCAGGTCGCAACCGGTTGAGGTGCAGGCAAAAGAGTTCGCACAACTTAGGGGCAATCTGGATTTTTGAATTAATGCAAACACAAAGGCATTCATATGGTTGACATGACAAATGGAACAAGTAAATAAACATATTTATAACACTCAAGCAACCCGCATGGATGCACTTGACTTGTACTTGGCAGAAAATTGTCGATAGCACAATCTAGGGAGGAGGGCATTCTAGGCCCATGGAACCAATTTCCTACACCGGGCACATAGAATTTTTGCCCCGCATTGGAGGATAATTGAGGCTCAGAATAGTCCCCGTCAATAGGAAGACTACTCATTCTGGTTGGCAACCTCTGCCCGCTACCTCTATGAAACAAAGGACCTAGTCCGCCACGTTGAACCCATATGATTTTACCTTCTTACTGCTAGCCAATGGCTGCCCAATTGCATGGTTTAGATGTTAGGCTCTCATTACTGACACGTGACCCACAGGTATCATCGAGGGAGGACCTTGCTTGGTTCACTGGCAACGTCTTCCAGCATGTAATGTCGCATGTAAAGGGATCGAGGACTCAGCCACCCCTGAGGGCGTTCCAACTTGTTGTCCATGCCGCAATGTAAATCCACAAGGCCTTAAAAGCCCGGCAAAGCATAGAAGTGATCTAGGTGGAGCATCAGATCGGAACTTCATTTGTGAGGCTCCTGGTTTGGCTTCCCAATCTTGTTGGGAGATGGTGACGATTGGATCTCCGTAACAAACGGTGACTTAGCTAAGTCGATGAAGTGCCTATTGACACTGCATGAAGCTTCTCCCAAGTAGGGGACCTCCTATTGTCATGGGAGCGGTGTGGACCATGCCGCTGTAGGCTTTCATCCCGCATCTCATGATCTTGTCGCTCGTGGTTGCTCAAACCCTAAGATCATCAGACTACTGGATCTTCTAAGGAAGTTGCCTTTCTCTTCAATCCCTCATTTTAGACACTAAGGTTTGGGAATTGGAGGGTGGAGCCCCTAGCGTTGCACCTTCTAGTGGATATTAACAGGGCTTCTAAGGACACGGCTCATCTATGGGCAGTGAGTGTCTGCACCTTAGTGGCTAGGCATTCGTCCTTGTGTCTACCGTAGAGGGATCGTTGTCATAAGAGATGACGTCTGTGGTGAGTGCGTTGGCCCGTGCCCTGGTATTAGCCATATCTACTCTCATAAGAGCGGTGGTTAGACTTTTTTAGTCGTTTTGTACAAACGTCGCTAATAATACGTTCCTGGATCCGAATTACCGAACGAATTAGGGAGCTACTTGGTTTTTTCGATAGGTCAAGTTGAAGTGAGCCTGATTTTTGTTATTTCGAATCTAGATCCTTCATACTACAACTAACAAATAAGAGGTCAGAGAATTATGGGACTCGCTCTCCGGTATATCTTTCGACGTTCAAATTAGAAATTTTTTTAAGCGGATAGAATGATAGAAGGATGAATAAATAATACATAGAAGAATGTTTCGGGGGATCGAGTATTTTCAATTGGCTAAGCTTCGGAAAGTGCGCTCAGTTAGAGAGAGGCCTAGAGATGGAGAATTGAGCTCCAATAAATGCGCTTGGTTGAATAGTGACTTAGAAATGAATGATTGAGTTTCGACAAATGTGCTCGATTGGGTGTAACTTAGAAATAGAGGATTGAGTTTCGACAAGTGTACTCGGGTAGGAATCTGCTTAGAAATGGAGGACTGAGCTCTAACAAGTCCGCTCGACAAGAAAGCAGTTTAGAAATGGAGGATTGAATTTCGACAAGTGCGTTCGGTTGGGGAGTAGTTTAGAAATAGAAGATTGAGCTCCAACGAGTGCGCTTGTCTGGGGAGTGGCTTAGAAATAGAGGATTAAGCTCCAATGAATGCACTCGACCGGTGAACGGCTTAGAGATGGAGGATTGAATTCCGACGAGTGCGCTTGATTAGAGAGCGGCTTAGAGATGAAGAACTGAGCTCTGATGAGTGCATTTGATTGAGAAGCAGCTTAAAAATAGATAATTAAATTTCGATAAGTGCGCTCGACGGGGAAGCAACTTAAAGATGGAGGATTGAGCTTCGAAGAGGGCGCTCGATTGGAGAGCAGCTTTGAGGAAGAAAGGCCTTTTTTCGGAGAGAGGCACCGTAGCTATGGTTTGTGTTCTCTTTGCCGTCTCTCTTTCTCTTATTTTGAATTTTCGATCCTCCAAAAGCTCTCCCCCTCTTTTTGGTGGAGGAATGAGGGCATTTATAAAAAAAGAGTACTAGCTAGCCGTCGCAGGAGTGTTGATTGCCCCACAATTTTTGACCCTCTGATGACGACCATTTCCCACTTCCCTGGTTGGCTACACTTTTTTAGGCGGTCAGGATGCAATAAATTGGCGATCACGTGGGCTTGCATGCTGAGCTAGGATTGTTGGGCAATGTCTATGGGCCCGTCCAAAAGGGCAACCCTTAGGGCTTGTACCTTATTGGGCAAAACTAGGCCACGCCGCCTAGGTTTTGGATCACAAGGACCTTTATCTGAGTTGCCACTTTCGGGGCGGTCTTCTTTACAGGCTGGATCTTAGGCTAGCTCATGGCTGCCGGACCCATCACAATTATTCGTGTAATTTACACACACGGGTGAAAAAAATTGCTTAAAAGGAACAATTATACAATATTTACATAATGTAACACGTGAGGATTATTTAGCTGTTATGATCACAAAAATAGTGTCATAAATGCACCAAAGCAATTAGAAAAATATCTAAACACCTCAAAAAGCTAACTTTAACAAAGTCATTATATTAAAATTATGTTGTATAGTTCTCTTGACCTTATACAAGCAAGCAAGTTGCCCAAACCATCTAATTTCCCTTGAATTTTCTTGGGAGAAAGGATAGATGTTGTAGGTATTGAACCTTTCCATTACCAACTACTGAGGGGTTTGTTGTCAAACTAGATATCCAAGTAGGACTTTGGAATATTTTCCCAGCTATATTTTACCCAATAAATCATT
>JAODPA010034752.1:0-12300 GCA_025585075.1 Nepenthes mirabilis | reverse complement strand
GGTCGGTGGCAGCGGCGCAAGTGAACGGTGGCGACGGTGGTCGTGGGCGAGGCCGCAGCCATCATGGGTTAAGGCGACAGTAGCAACGGCGCGGTGTGTGCAACGCTGTGAGGAGGGAGAAGCCGCGTGAGGAGAGAGAAAGGCGACCGTATGGGTGGCAGCGCTGGCAATGGTGGTTGCGAGTGAGGCAGCGGCAACAGCAAGGGAGGCGGCGTGGTGGTGGAGAGCATGCTAGAGGGTGGCGTAGAGGAAAGAGAGAGGGCAGCGGCGGGCTTTGCGTGAGGTAGGAGAGAGAAAGGCCCAGATTGGGTGTTTCGGGAGATCTTTTCTTCAGATCTACGGAGTATAAAATCGAGACAAGTATTCTTTAGCCCCGATCCTTGTATGGAAAATGTTGATGAGTTATTATATTTGGATACCTCCCTTACGATATTTGGTTAGCAGGTCGTATATTATGTTTGTCCGGATTTATATCTGATGATCTCTTGTGCTGATTTTATTATATTGGGTCCTATATGTATTCGGACTGTCACGCCCGGATTGTATTTCTATGGTTGATGGAAATATTATTATTAATTTTATATTTTGACCTGTGTATATTGCGTTCTTAGGTCGTGACATAGGTAGTATCAGAAAAAAGGTCGTAAGGAGAGGTATTTTTGGATAATCTTGAGAAAAAAATTGATTGAATGTTTGGTGCAATAAGTGCAACCTGTGGTGAAGGATGAAAATTTGGGTTATAAATGTTTGAATTCGACTTGAAAAATTGATTAATAGGCAATGATGAGTTGTGCAAGTGATGTAACGAGTGATTCGATCCAGTAGCTAAATGAGAGTTTGGTTGCTATGTGAATGGTGGTCTATTAGGGGTAAGATGGAGCGCCCTTCGAATGATTATAAGTGAGCCAGTTTGAAAGATTTTTAAAATTTTTGATCCAATTATGGCTTAAATTGAGCATCAGAAAGTGAAGGAGGTGTTTGAGATTTTTGATAGTTCAGATAAAGGTTGATCTACTATCCATAAGTTGGAGAGTGAGGTAAGTTGGTGGTGGGTTCTCAGTGTCGTATTTCACTTTTTGTGGTGTTTTGTGGAGGCAATTTTAGAAGAATTACTCTTTGTTTGGCATTTACGATAAGAAGAACGGTGAATTTAGTTGGTGAAGGTACGGAAATAAGTCTGTGGCCTTTGAGATTGTATGTAAATGTTGTATGTATTCCTAATTTTTAGAACGAGCTTTGATAAAATCTACCCCTGATGGGTAAACCTTTGATCTGTTAAGATTATGAATTCTAATATCTGGTCTAAGTCTGTAGATATAAATGATTGACTGATCTCCGAACTTTAATATGATATTAGGAGTGATTTGGTTGGCAAGTCACCATATTAGTATAGATGATTTTGTTAAGAATATTCTGATTTGTAATATGGGTTATGAATTTTGAATATGAGGAATAGTTGATCAAAAGACGATGAAATTGATATCCTTCTGCCTATAAGTATTTGATGAGAATCTGTTTCGAGTTTAGTTGACATATGTGGCCATATTTGGGAGTCATTCTGTGGTCATTAATAATTTTCTGATTGTATGAAAATTCGAGGCTATTTCTTAGAGGAGAGGCTAAATTGTCTTTTGATCGGTAATTAATGTTGTTGTTGAGGTTGTGTCAGAATCAACATCGATTTTTAGGACCCCATATAGAATCGTGGAGGTATTAGTTGAGTGCTTTACCGTGGGGTGTTCAATACTTTTGGGATGAGCAAGATGAATCGATGTTATCTATGAATCATTAAAAATTTAAGTCGTTTGAGAAATGAATTATTTGATAGGCGAGTGTTAGAAATTGATAGGTGATTTATTTGACCAATGGTTAGGGCTCGATTTTTTCTAAACTCGATCTGCATTCGGAGTGTTGTCAATTAGGTTGATTGGGGGATTGTACTTGAGATAGCGTTCAAGATAAAGGTACATTCGGAGTGTTGTCAGTTATGTGAAGGGTGAGGCCGCAGCTGTCACGGGCCGAGGCGGTTGCAGTAGCGGCGCAGTGTTCGCAGCACTGCGAGGAGGGAGAAGCCATGTGAGGGGAGAGAGAGGGGGCCAGATGGGTGGTAGCGACGGCAACGGTGGTCGCGGGTGAGGCAGCGGCAGCCGTGAGGGAGGTAGCGTTGTGGTGGAGCACGCGGCAGAGGGTGGCGCAAAGGAGAGAGAGGACATCGGTGGGCTTCGTGTGAGGCAGGAGAGAGAAAGGCCTAGATCTGGTATTTCGGGACATCTTTTCTTCAGATCTGTGGAGTATAAAGTCGAGGCAAGTATCCTCTATCCCTATCCTTGGTGTGATTTAATTTCTAATATGTTTTGACTATTGTTGGAGATTTTACTAACATGTATTGATTTTTATACACACCTAATTTATTAATAATGTACATGCATGTATATTTTATTGGTTGTGCAGTGATTTTACACTAGTTTTTATGATTTGGATGGTTTTCGGATACCCGAACGGTATATATGTATATTTATATATCCGTATATTATGGAACCATGAATTAGCCCGTGCGTCGGTCCACATGAATGCTGCCGAGGGCGGGGTCACTACGGGACCATGGAGGTCAGAGACCTGATGGGTCGTGATATGTGATCCGATGTATGAGATATTGGTACTACTCCCGATGGGGAGGCTTAGTCCCGACGGAGACGTATGTAATATATTGTCTCACTTTTGCCGGCATGAAGGATAAGATGTTTAGTAGCTGACCTGCCCTATTGTGTATTTAAATGAGAACTATTGTAAGTAATTGACGGAACCAATATATTCAGACTTCTTAATATATATAATTAAAATTTGAGGTTGCACCTAAAGTTATGGGTGGTAAAATATAGTAAGTTTCTAATCTATAGGAGACAGAGTACATGGATGACTTTGAACTGCTAGCCTTAACCGTAGCCGAACCTTGAGCTGCTGGCTTAAATCACAGCCGATATAGTCGTGGTTATCGGATTAGGATAACTCTTCCTCAAGTTGGTATTATTGATCTTTGGTTCTCCAATTTCGTGCATACTTTGTATTTCTGCATGTATTGCGTGGACTATGATTTGAGATACGTGGTTTGGCCCACGGATAGGCTATAGAAATGTCTCGTACGTATTAATGTGTTAAGCCCCGAAAGATATTTTATATTTATATGTTTTGGTTCTGGTATTTCCTTGATTTCAGTATATGATATATGAGATTTAGATCCGGATGATGGTATGTACCCCACTTGGATGTGGTGACGGTTGCGATTATATAATGTGACCTTAGATTATCTTATATGATATCATCTATGAGATTTGACTAGATCATTATTTATTATGATTATATCACGGAGGGAATGTTTGATACGGGCGATGATTTAGTGTGAGACATCTCCTCGATTTTCAGAAATTTTACTGATATTGTGTTTTATTTTACGTGATTACTATACGATATCCCTACTTTTGATTTATGTGTATTATTTTATACAATGTTGATACTTATTGAGTTCTAAGCTCATGTTTTTATATTTTATCCCTTCAGACTAGTGGTATAGATACGTTTGGAAGAGTTCGAACGTGATCTAGTGCGGCATATATCTATCGATGAGTGGAGATGTTATGTTGTGTATGTTTCTGATCTCGAGGATATGTTATGGTTATTGTTTATGGCCGGATGATGACCCTAATCCTTGTATGTGAAATGTTGATGAGTTGTTATATTTAGATACCTCCTTTACGATATTTGGATAGTAGGTCGTATATTATATTTGTACGAATTTATATCCGATGAGATCTTGTATAGATTTTATTATATTAGATTATGTATTTATTCAAACTGTCATGCCCGGGTTGGATTTTTATGGTTGATGAAAATATTATTATTGATTTTATATTTTGACAGGCGTATATTGTATCCTGGGTCGTGATAAGTACTTCCCCTTCTTCAAGGCTTTAAGGAGGACGAAGGTGAACGGGTTCCAATGGACGGCAGAATGTCAGGCCTTCTTTGATGAATTAAAACAGTACCTGGCCAGCCCATATCTACTGATGTCACCAAGGGAGAGGGAGGGGCTGTATCTGTACTTGATAGTTTCAATGAAGGCTCTGAGCTCTGTCTTGATACGTCAGGGTTTTGACGTATAGCGGTCGGTCTACTACGTGAGAAACTTCATTGAATTTAAGGGGTAGGTGCTGACCGACTTCATCGTCAAAGCTACGACCTCAATTCCTAGTGTGGACTGCACCTGTGACACCGACTACCAATCTAAAGCACTAGATTGGGTTCTCCACATGGATGGCACATCAACGAACTTGGGCAGTGGAGCTAGAGTTGTCCTAAAGACCTCTGATAGGTTGGAAGTGAAATACTCCCTAAAACTTGGTATTGTGACCACCAATAATGTTGCGGAGTACGAAGCTATGCTGGTAGGATTGCGACTCGCTAAGAAGTGCTTAGTCAGGCACTTAACCATATACAGTGACTCAGAACAAGTCATCAACCATATTCATGGGAGTTTCGAGGCATGTAACCCTCCTTTTTCCAAATACCTAGCTAAGACAAAGAGTGTGATTCAGAGGTTCGACATCGAGAGACATGCGAGAGCTCTTGAGCATTCCCAACATAGAGCAAGAGGCGATACAGGTCTTCGATGGTGAGAACTGGATGTCGCTCTACTGGAGGTACCTCACAGACGGATCCCTGCCGAAAACCCCGGATGAAGCAAGTACTTAAAGAAGATGGCAAGTTGGTATACCATCGTTGACGAAAAGTTATACCGCTATAGATACTTGACCCCATACCTTCGGTATCTTACTCTGGAGGACGCCGACTGTGCATTGAGTGCGGTCCACCCCGAAATTTTTGGGTCCCACATCGGTGGTAAAACCCTAGCCTTCAAGGTGATGCGCAAAAGATACTTCTGGCCAACTATGAAGAAGGATGCCTTGGATTTTGTGAAGAGGTGTGAAAATTGCCTAATCCATGGCAACCTTCACCATCAACCGCCCAAGAAATTGAGAGTCCTCCAGGCGCCTTGGCCATTCGTGTAGAGGGGCCTTGATATTCTCGGCCCATTTTCCATTGCGTTTGATCAAAGGAAGTTCATCATTGTCGGCATTGATTACTTCATGAAGTGGGTCGAAGCCGTCTTACTAGTCAAAATCACTAAGTAGAATGCCACAGAGATTGTTTAGCAAAACATAATATGTAAGTTTGGTATTTTTGTGGTCATTGTGACTGACAGTGGAACCTAATTCATCGGCAAACGCTTCACCATGTATTGTACTAGTTTTGGTATTAGATTGATTCACACTTCGATAAAATACCGACAGACAAATAGGCAGGTGGAGGTTACAAATCCGACGTTGCTGCACGGACTGAGGACCAATCTGAAAGATGTAGGGGCTCCTAGGTAGACAAACTGGCCTCCATATTATGGTCATACCGAAAAACCCCCAAAGAGCCAATGTATGATAGGCCTTTTAGTCTTTGCTACGGGATTGAGGCTGTGATCTCGGTTGAGACTGGGTTCCCGAGTCTTTGGGTTGAGGCCTTCGACGGTAACTCCTAGAAACTCAAGGAGCACTTAGACTTGTTGGAGGAAGCCCGAGAAGCGGCCAAGATGCACACGGTCGCCTACCAACAGCGAATCGCCCGTTATTATAATAAAAAGGTAATATCATACAATAAAGTTTGCCATTTCCAATAAAGTTCTCACTAGGTCTAGGTAGGTCATACGTGTGATTCAAAGTTTATATGTAATATCATACAACTCATAATAAAATCAATTTTCTTTTTGCATGTTGTTATGTCTCTGCTCTTTTTTCTTTTCTCATATGAATGCTTGCGTGAAGTTGCATGGAAACAGATGATTTAGATTGCCTCTAAGTTAGGTGAGTTTTCACTCGCTTGTGACTAAACCTTGATCCTACACCAAGCAGCCTGTAAGCGGTCTGATTAAACTTTGGTCCCATACCAAGCGGCCAGTAAGCGGTCGGATTAAACCTCAAACCCATACCAAGCAGCCTGTAAGCTGTCGGATTAAACATCAATTCCATATCGAGCGGCCTGTAAGCGATTGGATTAAACATTGGTTCCATACCAAGCGGCTCGTAAATGATCGGACTAAACCTCGGTCCGACACTGAGCAGCCTGTAAGCAGCCGGATTAAATATTGGTTTCATGCCAAGTAGCCCATTTGTGGTTGAATACAAAACCTTATGGGGGTTTCACGGCACGCGTGCGATGACCTCTTCTGGTAGGAGATAGCACAGTCAATCTACAATGGTTGATAAATCAGAGCAAAGTGTGAGAGAACTCATACTCCAACAGTAGGCAGGACGCTCGAATAGTAAGTTAGGCGCCGCCATCCGAAACAGAAACATGATCAAATCAAGAAAGAGTATGCTTATAATAATAAAATTGTACAACGCCTTGTGAGGCAATAAACAAAACAAACGTACTCTTAAGGGCATTCGAAGGCCCCACATGTACAAGGAAATACTTACACCTACCACTCATCTTGATGACTACCTAAAGATGAAGGGTCCCTTGGGGAACGTTGCATAGGCCTCTGGCCACATCCGATTGGATATCCTATTAACTCCGATCGGCAAGAAGGTCTTGCATTTCTCGAGTCTAGGAAGCCAATGGGAAAATGGGGGTCTGCCAAGGAAACGATCCTCCTACTGAACTGAATCCCAACTTGGAACTGCTCCTCCAGGGCAGGAGCCACCTACTCACAGTGAAGCCTCGTCCTCACCTCGCCTTCGAGAGCTGCAATGCTCTCCATGGCTCATGTGTGTGCACTAGAGGCTTCCTATAGTTTGGCATCAGACTCTAATAGGGCCTGATCGAGATAGTAGGCCCACGCTTGGCTCTGCATCGCGTTTCTAATCACGGCATTGGCGTGACACTCCATCTCCTCTGCCACAAAATCGACATGAGCCTACATCATGCAGGCAATCTCATCTCCCTGCAAGGTCAAAAATCGTCCAACTTGTGAGGCCTCCTCGCTGGCCGGCGAGTGAAAAAAGAAGTCTACAAAGTGGAGTTGCAAATCCATACGGTTATGCGATGGAATAGACATACTTGACGAGAGGGACCAACAAATCTAAGGAATGGAGTTGCCCTCAAGACACCCAGAGGATCGAGTCGTGGAAGGCCTGGGTGGTTCCATTCATCATCAGCGACCACATTAGTAGAGTCCTCATTGTCACTCTTAGTCCGCGTCGTCCCTTTGCTGCTCTCCTCATCAGAGGAGGATTCTGGCGTAGGAGGAGATGATGCCTCCCCCCCCCCCAAACCAAGAAAAGTTGGAAGATCGACCATGTCTTCATCGGCAATGGTGAAAGTAGAGGAACTATGGGGAAAGATAGTAAATCGAATCGCAGGAGACAACACACTTAAATAGGCGAAACCTTCCACCAAAAACAGCGTTGCAACGGAGTTCAAAGGGACGCGTCGCTTCTGTGTGAGGTGACCCGTGTCTTTACCCGATTAAACCCACCTGCAGCACGTGATGACAGATGTCACATTGCGTAATTAAGTTGTGTCTCACTAGTCGATGACGGTCAAAGTACAGTCACGACCGGCACAGCTGCGCGCAACATGGGTCCTTGACCCGAAGTTAATCATGTCAAGCCGGCCTGTCGGAGCAAAAAAACGAAACTAAGCAACGGCAAAGAAATTTACGCATTGATGGAAGAAATTTCTTTTCATTAATAAGAACTTGTTATCTATTACAAGGGAGGGGAAACAAGGAACAAAAATCCTGGCTAAGGCACGAAGCTCCTAGGAGGGTGCTAGGAAGGCTTCCCTCTGTCCTGGGAGAAGTTGACCTGGTCATCGCGCTCTAAAGTCCTGCTATTCATGGCGTTGAGGACGCCCACTGGAAAGTCGGGAGCCATCACCGAGACAATCCACCTGCAGAGGTGAATACCTTCCCAAGGATTGGCTTTCAGCGCTTGACTCATTTCTTCTAGGCGCAGGCGAACGAACATCTCGACATCAAGCGCAGCGTTCTTCACTCGAAATTCGCTCGCCAGTTTCTCAGCTGTGATGGCCCAGACTTCCAGTCTCCCCAACCTCTCTTTCAGCTCTGATAGCTTTGACTTAAGAGTAGCATTCTCTTCTCGATCCTTTTGAGCTTGAGTGGTAATAACGCTCAATTGGCTCAGGAGCTCCTTTAGCTTGAGAATTTCCTCCTCCCATTCATCGATCATCTCTGCCTGCTACGCAAGCCCTTCATCACTGCGCCAGCTATCCTCTGGTCCTGCAATTCTAAGAAGGCAAAAAAGATAATAGAATTCAAATGACACCAGTGAAATCAAAAGGAAAGAGGAAGTTTCCATCAAAGGGGTACCGTGAGGAACTTGCATTTCTTATTTCCCGCCAGATCTTACAACTTAGGGCTCTGATGTAAGAGGTCCTTTGATGGGCCAGCTGGGAGACTAAACGTAGTGGCCTCCGAAACCAAATCTACAGTAACCATCGGTCCCATAGCAGTACTAGCTCCCTCAATTGGGACCTCCACTGAAGCAACTTCCAAAAACCCATCCTTGTAGGGAGCAGTGCAGCGGAGAGACTGATATCACCAGCATCCACCGGCTTTGCCGGCAGCACTGCCACTAATCCTGCATGCTCTCCGGCAATTGGGTTCGCCGGTTGTTCAATAGCTGGCTCTGCAAGCTCTCCAACAACAGGGCCCACCAACTCTAACTCCACCTGCGCGGCCGGCGCTGCAGATGCACCTGACGGCGGTGGTTCGACGACAGGCTCTCTGGCAGTGACTCCCATAACTCCCAAATCCGAAAGATTGATGGGAGTCTCCACCTAGGATCGCTCAGCAACACCTGCCAGGCGCCCAGCCAAGCGAAGATCAGTGGCGGTGGAGGACAAAGAGGAAGGCGAAGTGGGTGCAACTCGTTTCCTTTTAGGACTACCAGAGGAGTCCCTGATAACAAGAGCCCTAACTTTCCTCTTGGGCTGTGATGGCGCCAGCGGTAGAGCTTTTGATTTCTGGACTGGTGAATGCGGACCCCAACGAGCCTACCTAACCACCTCGTGGGACACCAGGTGGCCCATCCTGAACTCATGGGGATGCTTCTGCACCAACTTCAAAAGAGTCTCGACAGCCTCCACCTCTTCTCATGAGGGCCTTTCGGTGAAGACTTCAAGAACGTCACCCCACTCCTTAGATAAGGGCCGATTGTTGGAGACCCTTACAAAGAAGAACTGGTCCTTCCAGTTCTTTACGGACTTGTAGATAATGTTGCTGATATATAACTCATTGGGAGAGAGTGAAATCTAGTCTCCGTTCAGAGTAAATTAGAATATGACCCTCACAGCCTCCACAGTCAACATCTGCGAATGATGGTGAATGAAAATACATAGCGAATATAGGTAACACATAGCATTTGCGTGGAGCCTCGTGATGGAGACGCCAAAGGCATAGAAAATGCAGAGCAACTCCTCATGAATAGGAAGATGAAGCCCATTCCGCAAGTGAGCCTCGTATATAACAATGTGTCTCTCTAGTGGAGAACGGGCCCTATCGAGCTTCCCAGGAACAACAAACATAATGGAACTCAAGATATTATATTGCACGTAGAGGGCTTTAACCTCGTTGGAATCAAGAACAGAGGAAATCATGTTAATAGTAGGTGTCATGGAAAAAAGCAAGCCAAGAGGCAGTGGAACGGGATGGTGGTGATGCGAAAGAAGAAATAGGAAGACTTGAACTACCACGTCGCTTTCATAAAGATTTTCGCCGCCAAAACGAAGCAGCGTCTTGAAAAGGCGTTGTAATTATAGCTGACACATGTGAATTTCAAAGACGACGCGGTCAAGTCGTATCTCATGTCGCACTTATTGCTGGGATTATGACCACCCTCTACGACGACACATGGCAAAAAAATAGGTTGCACAGGGAAGCGCAAATCCCCTAACGGTGGTAGAATAAAATAATGTATTGAAGACATTCCCTTTACTCACCAGGTTCAAGTAGGTCAACGGAGCCGGACAACTACCATTCTGGCTCTGTCCCGTTCTCTGGATTCAAGTATTACGGTCAACGAATCCGGTCATCCTTCATTCTGCCTTACTTCCTCTCTGCATTCAAGTGATATGGTCAATGGAATTGTTCAACTACCATTTTGGCTCCGTCCCACTCTCAGGATTCAAGTGTTATGGTCAACGAATCCGGTCAACCTACATTCCACCTCCACTTCCTCTCCGCATTCAAGCGATACAGTCAATGGGACCAATCAACTGCCATTCCGGCTCTGTCCCGGTCTCCCAATTGAAGCAATGTGGTCAACGGAACTAGTAAATCGACATTTCAGCTTCAGTTCTTCTCTGGATCCTTGCGAAGTCGATCAATTGCTATTCTAGCTATGACTTCGCTTTGGATCCTAGCGGGGTGGTCCACAAAGCTGATCAACTAACGTTCCGACTTCGCCCCACTCTCCGGATCCCAAGGGTCTGGTCAACCCCACAGGTCAGCGACCACTCTGCTTTCTCTGGCCAGACCATCCTGGCTCTGCAACTACGGCCTTTCCTTGTGTCAGGCCACCTGGTCAGGACCCACAACTCTTAGTCCGTTCTAGAGTACAAAATAAAAATAGTGGCAATAATAGAATTAACAAGATGGGCATGACAACAAAAGTCAAGGAGCCAACGGAGAAATTATTTGTATAAACAGTTGCAAGTTTTTCCTTTGACTTTTTCTTTATAAGTTACACAACCTTCAGACGCGAATACACCACAGAGAAAGAGAGTAATACATAAAGAAGCCGTCCATCCCAAAAAACCCTCAAAAAATTGTCATGATTCGAATGTGGATTCAAATCTTGACGATAGCCACCTATGAAAAAATGGGTGACCAAAGTGGCCTCCTGTACGAAAAGGAGTGACCAAAGTAGTCTAAGTCTCATGGATTGAAACAGCGACACCAAAGAACGCGAACGACCCAAGCTTCGAGCCGGAAATCAGAATAGCAACCTCCCCAATGATGTCTAACTCTCGTACCATCTCACCAGGTAATGAGGGGGATGATGCTGAGAACATCAAAGCTCTCAATTTATAACACGCGGGAAAGCAGGCGTAAGCGCCAAAGTGCCAAAAGACCACCAGCTTGGTGAATCTACAGAGAATTGAAAAATAGGGGAGTACGCCAAAAATAGTGAAAAAGAGAATTTGGGTCAAACTTGAGTAGATAACACGACCAATCACATCCCATTATGAATATGCCGGAGATTGAAAATTTGGGCCACCGGTATGGGAGGTTAGTGATAGGGACGACTAAAGCGGTGTCCAAAGGGACAAGCGGCTCAAAATGTATTGCAGCCCACTTGTCCAAATGATGGTTAATACTCCAATTGATCTGAGAAGGCTCCCAAAGTAGGCAGATGTAGCTCAAAATAGACACGGTCCAAACAAGAAGCAGCCCAAAACAGATACGGTCCAAACAAAAAACAGCCCTAATTGGCTGCGATGTTGAGGATCTCCCAAGATGGCAATCTTCTTTGTAACGAAAATCTGCCAAAATCAGAGCACATCCCGGAAAGAAAGCCCTCAGATCAGTGTACGACTCATAATGACAACCTTAATGTTCACAACACGCGACATTTCTGTGGAGGGAGAAATCCTTCTTCCTGACCGTTGTAACCCAAAATGGTGCCTGCATTCACACAAGTAATAGAAAGGATCCCCTCAGAGAGTGGGCATCTCACCTTGTCACCTAAGGAAGGCAGCAAAGGCCCACGATTATAAAAAGCCCTAGGGATGCACTGCATAGGAACGCTCTCTGGCATATTTAAACTCACACAACCTTTCCGTCTCTCAAGAGCTCCATCATTCTTTCCTCTCTTCCATTGCTAGTCCCTAGTGAACACAGTGAACGGAGAAGCCGCTCTCCACAAGTGCCCCACGACCTAAACCACTTTCCATGAGTGTACCTCCGATTCTTACCCACAAATCCATTTCCCTTCATTCATTTTAACATACTTTATTTTTACCTTCTTTTTTTTTGAGGGCAAATTATTGATTTGAGTATTGGAGAATAAGTCAGAGAGCGAGCCCGCCATTTTTTCTATTTTTTATCATTTGTTGTGGTGTCTAACATCCAAAGCGCACGGGATGGAGATAGGACCTGATACCAACACGACTCAAAGGAGCAATTAAACTCGAATCCACCCAAGACTCGAATCCAGTACGCAACATGTATCTTACATGAATTCACGGGGAATCTATAATATGGAGAGTTAGGCTAGTATTGGAGATTTT
>JAODPA010034741.1:0-12301 GCA_025585075.1 Nepenthes mirabilis | reverse complement strand
GTTATTGTATGTCTTTTGTATATTCGTTGTGTAATTAATATGCTAATCTATTCTTATTTTTTTTATCAAGGTAAAACTTGATGTTAATATCGTAAATATTATATTTTTTGATAATTGAATAGTGATACATCCCGAGATTTACATTACCAAACGAATTAAGAAACCACTGAATTCAAGTGTCCGACTAAAAGAGGGTCTGGTATTTGTTATTACGAACCTGAATCCTACACACTAAAACTAACAAATAAGAGGTCAGAGGATGGTAGGACTCATTCCCTAATATATCATCTAACATTAAATCAATAATTTTTCTTAGTTGAATATAAAAATATAAGGGGAAATATGTATAAATTCATGGATAAGGGGATTGAGCATTGGTAGAAGACTATATTCCATTTAGTGCGCTCAACTAAGAAGCGACTTCAGAATTAGAAGGTAGTGCTCCGTTTGGTACACTCAGTTAGGGAGCGACTTTGGAACTGAAGGGCAGTGTTTCATAGGATGCGTTCGGCTAGTGAGCGGCTTTGGAATCAAAGGGTAGTACTCTGTAGGATACATTTAGTTAGGGAGTGACTTTGGAATCGAAGAGTAAAGCTCTCGAAGGATGCGCTCGGATAGAGAATGGTTTTAAGAGTGGTGCACTCGTTGGAGAGTGACTTAGAGAGGGTATACTTGTGGGAGAGTGGCTTCTTGGAGGAGAGGTACACTCGTAGGGGAGTGGTTTTCTAAGAAGGGAGAGGTGCACTGGTCGGAGAGTGGCTTAAGGAGAGAGGTGCACTCATTGGAAAATGACTTTTGTGAGTGCTAGATTGTTCAATTGGATCGAGATCGAAAGAGAAAATTTAAATCTAGAGGATCCCACATTCTGTGTGGAGGATGGGATTTATTTATAGAAAATGTGTGTGTTAGCTAACCTTGGGCTCCATATGCCTACGATTATGGGTTGCAAGTGTTATGACTCTGTACCTTTGAGGGAGTCGCCATCGTTCTTCCCTTACTAGCAGTCTACACCACTGAAATCCTCAGGGGCAACGAGTTGGTAGTTGCCACTTACGGTTCCTACTCTTATAGTCGTCTAGGATCACATAGTGACAGTAGCCATTTGGATTCATATGTTGAGTTGGAACAAGTTAAGTTGTATTTGTGGGATTTCAGTGTGTATGAACACCTGAGCATAAGGACTATGCTTTGGATTCGAGGACTGGTTCTCTAAAGGTATGATCTGATTGATTGATCAAACCCAGAGAGAAGATCGAAGAGAGATATCCTCCCCCAAAAAATCCAATCCCTTCTCCTGTGGAGGAGAGGGATATTTGTAAAGCAAGCTTCGGTTTAGCCTTCCTTAGGTCTTATGGCTGGTGATAGTTGTTTGCGTATATTCATCCCCTGTTTGAGTGATCCTCCAAGGTGATACATGGTAATTGCCATTTGAGAATATTTGTTGGGCTTTTACTACCATCCCGAGGTGATACGCAATCATAGGCTGATGTTTGGGGTATATTCGTTAAGTTTTCAGGACAATCGTATGGCCAAATTATAGTAATCGTGGCCCAAATGTATGCACCGAGTTGTCATGATGTTAGTCGATTCGAGGTTACGGTTATTTGGATAAGCCGCTAACTAGCTCTAATTGTCCGTTTATCGTTGGATGACATCGGATCATACTTCCCAGGTTAACACTGTCCTTGCTGGATCTTGGGTTAAGAGAGCGTCTCGTTAGGCCACTGCTTCCTTGGCCTTTCTTTCTTCTGCTGGTTGGATTATGAGTTAACTCGTGAATTACCAGACCCATCATTAGTCCCATGCCGTGAGGTTTGAAGTTTTAACCCCCAACATGTTTCTGATAGGATGCTACTTACAAGTCTTCATTGCATGGCTCTAACATTATTACATGACTCAAATAGTTGAAGTGCTTAGATGTAGTTTCTTATTGTTGTTGCATGTTTTTGGATAATCTAACAATCCGGACCACTGACAACTCGGTCTTCTGATAATCCGATTGATAATAGTTTATCTCGAACACTCAGTTAGGATGTAAATTGATCAAATTTGTTTCGAGCTCATCAGGGTCACACACTGCTAGTTTGTCATCTTGGAAAGCGTGGTGTCAAAGTATCGTGACTTGCGCTCGCTACCAACTCGTCGATTAGGGTGTTAAAGCCGTTAGTGAATAGCAGACTATGTAGGGAGGCGTAGTATCAGACTATCATTAACGGCATAGCGAGATTAATGCGCCATGACACTTTACGATGCGGGCGCGTGTCACGAAAATCATGGGGATGCGCCTCTTCAGTTCCTGTGAACGACATTGTTTTTGAGCCGAGTTTTCAGCTATATAAACTTTGGCTATCCGCCACTGGAATAAGTGACTTCTTTGTTGGCAGATCGGGTGAACCGATTAATGCCTCAACTGTAGCCGAGTACGGGGCCCCGATCTTGGTCACTTCGTCTCCTGAAGTATCAATCTCTACACCTGCCGTTTTGACTGAGGAATGTGCGAATAATGATCAGGCGGTCCACTACGTGTCTGAAAATAACACGGAGACTATGATTGCTAAAGAGAGGCCATGCTAGGAAGCTTCGACGCCTGTGATGCCGGAGACTTTGGGTGTATCTCCCTCTCCTCCGAGGTTTAGGGTGCCACTCTATTGCTAGATGCTGCCTTTGATGTGGTTGAGGCCTCTGCATTTGGAGCCGAGGGTTCTTCGAACCCATCTCATCAGGAGGGCCTATCTTTCTCTGAGGTATCACTTCACAGAGTCCTTCATTCCATGGGCATACTCTTCATTGTTGCTCCTAATAAATCATTCTATCTAACCTGGTAGGCGCAAGAGGTGCTTTGCGTGATGACGGAGGCTTTGCATTGGCGAGATGCCGACATCTCACGCCCATCCAAGCTGCATGCCGATCCTTCCATGCTTAAAGAGATGGAGAATTGAGTGAATACTGTCGTTACCGAGGTTCTATAGAATCAAGAGTAGACCGCTCACCTCGACTGTGAGTTGTCCAAGTTTAAGACGAGATCCTAAAAGTTCACGGAGGAGAAATCTTGAACTCTGGATTGGAAAGCCTCACTTGAGGATGCTCTTTGGGAGGCCGAGCAACAACTTACCAATCTAACTTGGTTGATTCCCTAAAGATAGGAGAGGAGCCTTCACCACATTCAATAGGAGGCTCCCAGCCTTAGGATTGTCGCTGCCAGTCATAGGCTCCAACAGTATTTTGCTAGATGGACTCTTTTGGTCACACATGTATATGATGGTTCTTTAATAAATTAATTAGACCGTTTAGATTAATGTCGCTGATGTTTTTTTCATTTATGTTGAGTTACTTTGCTCAACGCTTGTTCTGTTCGTCAACTAAGTAATGTTGCTATTGTCATCGGGCTTAGATGGCCGCAACTGCCCAACTGTGCTCATTCCCGTGGGGGAGGTTATAGCATTGGGAAAGCTTGTTTACAAGCTAAGTATTATTACTATTGTTGTAAAGCTTAGGTGAATGTATCTGTTTGATTGTGCTCGCTCCCGTGAGAGGGTTGTGACACTAGGAGAGTTATCATTATTGAGCTTAGGGGACGTATTTGTTTAGTTGTGCTTGCTCCTATGAGGAGGTTGTGACACTGGGAGAGTCTATTTGCCAACTCAGCGTTATTGCTATTGTCGTCGAATTTGGCTAATTATCTTTGTTCATGTGTGCTCTTTCTCGTGAAAGGATGTCGTATCATTGGGAGTGACTCTGGGTGGCTGACTAGGTTTGGTTGCCACAATCATTGGATTTCGGTAGAGTTTAGACAATTGCCTGCACTTAACTGATGGCGCTCATCCCAATAAGAGGGAGTTGTTACCCTCGTGCATTGGGACCTAGTTTGTCAAATGTCTTATATGGTACTGGCTACTCTTTTCGACAAGTCCGACTTTAGTCTACAAGCTTCCGGGTCTGTAGTGTATGACTATTGTTAACTGATGGTACTCATTCTTATTAAATAAAATTATTGCATGCATACTGAAAAGCCCCCTAAAGTTTTATAATGACCACTTTTTTTGGACATGTCTAGTCCGCAAGCTTCCCAGGTCGTAGTATTCGACCTTGTTCAGACCGCTCGGTTGTCAGACTTGAGGTTTTATTTTGGACATTGTCTAAGCAATTCGGTGATTATGACTAAGGTTTTTTACCGTACCTTTAGCAGGTCGGTTCACTGATAAAAAATTTCACCCAACTTAGGGATAGTTTAGGCCATGAAATTTATGCAAGCACTCAAACTTTCAAAAGAACATGAAAGAAAAGATAAGCAAATGACTATTTTATCAATTGAAATATGTTGGGTATCATACAAGTAGTTCGCATGGTATGTGCGGAGCATATCTATGCTCGGCGGCGATTTGCTAATAGTACTTTTGAAGATGAGTGAAGTTCCATATCCTTGAGACCAGTCTTCCGCTTTGGGTGCGCAACTTGTACACTTTGTTGTGAAAGATCGCTGAGACGAAGAACGGTCCCTTCGAGGTGGTAGATATCTTATTCATGTTGGTAGTTTTGTTGGTTGTATCTACGTTTCATAAAACCATGTTCTTTACCTCAAATTGGCATACTTTCACCTTTTCATTGTAGTATCGAGCGATCCGCTACTAAGAAATTGTCGTGCGCAGCCTTGCTAAGCCTCAAGCTTCTTCGGGTAGGTCGAGAGGCTCTCTGAGGTATTGGAAATCACTTTGTGGATCAAAATTTTTAACTTAGAGGTTAGGCAGATCGATCTTTATTGGGATAACAGCTTCAATTTCATAATATAGACTAAAGAGTGTTTCTCATGTAGGTTCCCTAGGTGTCATTCAATGGGACCACAACACAAGATAATTCATCCACTCATGAGCCCCCCTACATCCACTAGTTTTGCTTTTAATCCATGTAGTAGGGTTCAATTCATGACTCCTACTTACCCATTTGCTTGATGACAAGTGATGGGAATATGAACCAGTTGAACTTTTAAACTCATACAGCACTTGGTGAAATATTTGCTTGTAATATCATAATTTTTTGATATGTGCTTTGATACCATTTGCAATTAAGGATTTATTTTACTCTCGTTAATGATTTTTTGGGTGCAGAAAATAAATCAATATTATTATTTTTTTCAATTTTTTAATGAATAGGACGGCACTGTAACTATCTTTTATCTACGATGAAACATTCTACCGTAACCTCGTCAAGTCCGTTGAGATGCTAAGTTACCAAAACACCCCTATTCCTCTGGCCAAAAACCGACGACTGTTGGGGCACTATCGACTTTACACTCGAGGATAGTTCGCAGCCGGACCAGTTCAGTTCCAGCACTCTCTGGATATCCCTGAGAGATAAACTAAACTCATACAAACACAAGGGCAAAATTGTCAGTCAAAAATTCTCATCAAATTTAAAAAATAACGGCACTCTGCCCAACGTTACATCACTAAACTGTGGTGCTCCCCCTCCTGCCTCTTCAGCACGGCCCTCCTCCCAGCAAACTTGTAAAGGCAAAGAGCCAAACGACGGATTAGCAAGGCAAATGGAAGTGCTTTAAGTTTCTCAATGTTAAGTTGCTGTGAGGGTTTTAGAACACCGACGGCACTTTTTCTACAGTGGTAGAGTCTGACGCTTTTGTAGTAGCAGAGCAGCAAGGAACAGTGACTTTGAAACTCATGGAACTTCCGCTATAGCTCGAAGCTTGAAATCAAGTCAAATCAGAGAGAGAGAGAGAGAGAGAGAGAGATGGGTTGCTGCGTCTCAAAGATAGAGAGGCAAGAAATGGTATCGAGGTGCAAGGCGCGGAGGAGGTACATGAAACTGTTTGTCAAGGCAAGGCAAGACTTGTCGTTTGCGCACGCTATGTACTTGAGGTCACTTCGGAGCACTGGTTCTGCCCTTCTCCAATTCGCCACCGCCGAAACCACCCTGCATCACCTCCCAATACTGCCTCCGTCTCCTCCTCCACAGCCAAGAGCTCCACCGCCTCCACTGCCTATGAGCCCAAGCACGGATACCTGGACGACCTCAACCACCACATCCTCCACGCTTCGGCCGCCGCCTCCTCCTCCTCCTCCTCCGCCACCGCCTCCTCCGGTGGCTGGGTCAACTTGGGATTTCTGGGACCCGTTTGTTCCGTCGTCATCAAGGTCCGGGACCGAGGAGGAGTGGGAGGGTACGACTACAGCGTCAGAGGTGGCGTTAACTACTGCTGGAGCTGCGAGCGTGACGGCGGCGCCATCAATAGTTAGCGGGTTCTCTAAGGGTACCACCGTGGCATCAAGTGAGCTGGCGGTGGTGGTGGCGAGGAACAGTAAGGACCTAGTTGAGATCATCAAGGAGCTGGATGAGTACTTCCTTAAAGCTGCTGAAGCCGGTGGCCGTGTCTCTTTGATCTTGGAGGTCCCAAATTCTGCGTCAGAAATATCCGGCGAGTGTTCTGCTGCACGAATACTTCTTTGCTCAACTAAATGCGGTGATTCTGGTGTTGATTTTTTTGCATTATTTGAAATCATAAAAAATTTCCTAATTCTGCTTCGCAGGTAAGGTGTATAATCATGGGAGGAATTTGAGTCCGATGCTTTGGACATGGGGTTCAAATCCCATGTTAAATGGTTTTGGTAAATTGGGCGGAGAGATGGTTGCAAGTGGGTTGACCAACGGTGGCGTTACTCACGGCAGCCATTGCTCCACTCTGGACAGGTTATATGCCTGGGAAAAGAAACTCTTTCTCGAGGTCAAGGTAGTCAAACTTTTTATCTCCCCTCCTCTCTCCCTCCTGAATTGCTTTGCTTATGTTTCCATTCATTACTGCAAAATGATTATTAAGCTTCAGTTTATTTTTGCAGCTTAGTTGTTAAAAACGGTGTTTATGAAAAACGCTTGAATTAGAACTTGTAAACAAAACTTATAGCAACGAATAAGTAGTTTTCATGATTTTTTTTTCTAAGGAAAGATTCAATTTACAGCTTCAAGAGTTGAGTTTGATGTCAGCCTTAGTGAGCTTCTTGTTTATTCAAGGTTGAGTAGCATGGTTCACTTGTTTAACTTTGACGTAATTGAAGGATCTTATAAAATAAGTTCAAGCATAACTCATTAGCTTCTCGCACCAAACTCCAACCGAACGATCTGATGGAAGCTCACCGAGCTTGGTTCCTTTAACCGCCCTTGACATATCACAGAATGGATCCTTCATCCTTTGGGGGATTCTTCACAATACTCTTAGGTTTGACTGATTTAAGCAAAGAAAAATACTACTCTAACAACAAGTTTACTAACATTTTATCAAATTTTAGTAAAGTTGTAGGATGAGTAGTGTTGCTCTTAATGTAATTGGCGCTGGAAAATTTTGATCTTTAATTTCAAACTCAAACTCATTCAATTGAAATCAATGTCTTCTAACTGTGCCGGTAAACAGAATGCCGAGGCAATAAAGATAGAGCATGAGAAGAGGATGGAACAACTGAGGAAACTGGAGCTGAAGAGGGCTGATTTTATGAGGACAGAGAAGACAAAGAAAGAGGTGGAGAAGCTAGAGTCACAGATGGTGGTAGCATCACAGGCCATTGAGACAACTTCTGCTGAGATCATAAAATTGAGGGAAATAGAGCTATACCCTCAACTCCATGACCTTGTTAAAGGGTTAGTTCCTCTATATCTTACTATCTTAAGGGTATGATACAGCTGTTGTCATATGATTTTAGATCTGCATTGAGTCACCACATGGGCTGAGAGAATTATTGGCATTCACGTGCTACTCCATCTTGTTTGGCTTTGTCTCATTGTTTATTAATATCTGCAAGAACCCAACATTTTAGGTTGTATTATTACACAGATACTAATGGCTCATTAAACCATTTGAAATTTTGGTAACAAGCATTAAGCATTTGAAATGTCTTGTGTGCCATAGGTTGGTCCTTAACTTGGGAATTGTCCCTTCCATTAAGGGTCATAGATATTCATCCTATCTAATTATTTCTGAATTAGTAGCGTAGGAAGAAGGCTTATTAAATGAGATTTTCCACATTGTGGACAAGAAATATAGAAAAGTTATTTTTATAATTTGAACCCATGATCTATTTGTTATAATAGAATACTTTCATTATTGCACCAGAGCTCATCTTCTGTCTTTCTTTTGCTATTATAATAGGCAAAAAGGAAATAATCCTTAAATAATCTGATGGGGAAGAAACCCTTGTATACCGGGTCTTTTGTAATGCTTGAAGCAAAATGCATCTTTTTTCCTTTGTTGGAAAATAGTTTCCTTTGTTTAGATTGCATGAAAAATTAAATGGAAAAAGTACAGTGAAAATGGCATATTAAAATATTCATATTTAAGAAAAGTAATTTTATTTTTATTTTCATTTTTCCCTCATTATTTTATTTCTTTTAAACTTCCCTTTAACCAAATACGTCCTTAAAAACCCTGAAATTGGGAGGGAAAATGGGTAGGAATCGTATTGTCAAAAGTAGCTGTCCAAACAGAGCTTTTAATGTTCAGAGATCAAGCAGTAAAAGATGGAGACTGCCTGTTTTGATGAGGTTGACAGAATTGAAGCCAACAGCAGAAATTTTAGGACAGAAGATATGCTTATTATTGCAACTGTACAAGCTCCACATTTCAGAATAATAGAGGAACTGCTTTTGACTGCATTTTATTGCCTGAGCTAGATTTAAGGGAAAAACTGCAGCCCCTAGTAATTTTGCCTCTCTCTATTTCTTTCAAAAATTTCATGGTTATGTGCACGTGAGTTGCACATGAACCAGCCAACGTGCATGGAACTGCTATAAAATAAAAAAAACTACACCCAGGCTTATTGGGGTGAACTAACCTTGCACTTCTTTGGTTTTGCCGGTTTCTCCCTTTGCTCCACAGCCTATATGGTATTAGCAGCCGTATCAGATAGAGATGCTAGGGTTAGGAATCTCCAATGGAAAATCGTCACATTGGTAGATACAATCTATTATTTGATTCTGCTCTTGATTAGATAATCTTGGGTCATGAATGGATTGTAGTGTTCAACTGGCTGATGCATATAGTTATTCTTCTGTTCCATAAGGTGAACAAAATTCCTAATTGCAATAACATAATCCACATCTGTTAAATGACTATCTCAGGGTTGTTTGTGAGTATTATTGGGTACCATTACTCAGGAAGTAACAAGGTGCCTTTATGTACTAGAAATGTTTCCATTGGCTTATGAGATGGGTCGGAAGTTGCAAAACGACATAAGCTTTTTGTTGTCATAGCGGTTGCTATTGTTATTGCTGTTGTTAAGCAAATAGGCCTGCTGGATAGACTTATCTGGGATTAGAATTATCGATGGGTAGGAAGTCGGAAAGCGACATAAGCTTGTTGTCGTGGCAGTTGTTATTGTTGCTGCTGTTTTTTATGCAAATGGGCCTGCTGGATAAGCTTAGCTAGGATTAGATTTATCTGTCTAGAAATTTGGGTTAGATTTTGTTTCTATAAATAGGTAAAGAAGAGGGTATGAGCAATGCNAATCACAATTTTCATTATCAATTCAATTTCATCAATGATTCTCGAACAATAGAGTTAGGGCTTTTATATAGAAATTCTATTTTTAAGTTAATTAGGAAATAAATATAATTTTTTAATTAACGTCATTTCAAAATAAAAAAATGATAAAATAAAATATGACATATCTTGAAAATCTCCAAAATATTAAAAAATCAGTACCAAAAAAATCAAACACAATAAAATCATAATCAAACAAAATAAAACCTCCCTAATTTTAGAATATCTGTAATGTCTGCATCAGCAGGTTTAGTGAGTCACCTAGAGTGATGATTTCTTATGTGTGTTCTTGCCTAGGTGCTTTTTAGTAAGGAGACAAGTCAATCCCAAAATTTCTAAAAATGAGTACAAAAGTAACACAACTGTGCCATATGCGGTATTAATTGAAGTCCTTTTCTGATTAAAAAAGAAGAAAGCATAAACAGCCCTTGGAGCTATATTTTTTTATTATAGGTTACAGCTTGGAGGAGGATAAGAATAATGTAATGGCTATATTTTTTATTAGAGATTGCAAGATTATGAGAGTTCTCCAATTTGCAGTTCTGAAACAAAAAGTTAAATGTTTTCTCTGTTCTCTAAACATATTGGATCTATTTGGACTCCTGAAAATTTGAAGATGAAGGAATCTAGAGGAAATTTTGTCATAAATTTGACCAAGTTTTTTTTTTTTTTGGGATGGGGTGGGGGGGGGGGGGAGGGGGTTCTCTCTTACTTTTTCCTAGATTTAAAATAACTTGACCCTGGAAAATGTGAACACTATACCTTAGACTGCTATCATCGAATTTGAGACCTTGATCTCTCTAATTCTGTTGGAAAAATTTATTAGACTAATCTTCAAGATTGTTGAATCTTTTTGCAGTTTGATGTGCATGTGGAGAAGCATGTACGAGTGTCACCAAGTACAGACTCACATAGTTGATCAGCTCAAGTTTCTCAATACTATCCCATCCACTGAGCCGACGTCTGAGATTCATCGGCAATCCACGCTCCAGCTTGAGCTCGAGCTCCAGCAATGGCACCAATCGTTCTGCAACTTGGTCAAGACCCAACGTGACTACATCCAATCCCTCACGGGATGGCTCCGTCTTAGCCTCTTCCAGCTGAACAAAAGCCCTCTTCTCAGAGCTAAACAAGATTCGACAATCTACTCACTCTGTGAAGAATGGCAGCTCGGGATGGACCACGTCCCCGACAAAGTTGCCTCTGAAGGGATCAAAAGCCTACTAATGGTGATCCATAACATTGTAGTTCAGCAACTGGAAGAGCAGAGACAAAAGAAGAAATCTGAGGCTGCCAACAAGGAGCTAGATAAGCGAGCAGCTGAGCTACGGTCTTTGGAGGCCAAGTATGGCTCATTCTCGATGTCTGAGATGTCTAGCACCAGAAAGGGCCGAGATCCAGTTGCTGAGAAGCGAGCAAAAGTGGAGGTTTTGAAAACAAAGGCAGAGGAGGAGAAAGGGAAACATGAGAAGTCGGTGAGTGTGACAAGGGCAATGACGCTGAACAACCTGCAGATGGGCCTCCCGCACGTTTTTCAGGCTGTCACCGGTTTCTCAAGTGTTTGTATGCATGGGCTTGAGTCAGTATATAACCGGGCTAAGAACATCGAGCAGGAGCAAGATGTGATGAGATTACTACCTTAAGGTATGAAAAAGCAGCTTACGATTTTCCCTGTATATGCGTGCCCCATCTTTAAAATATCAACTGGTAGGCAGCCCAAGTAAAACATAGAAGAATGTTGTATGTTTGCGGTAGGCACAAGACCACTTACTCAAATTTGATGGTGGTGGAACTGGTAGAAGTGGAAAAAGGTTTTCTATAATACTTAAAATGTGATTCTACGTGCTCCCGCGCTACTTGGGGCACTTATTTTTCCCCTCTTTCCCAGATTTAACTATAATCTTTATTAAGTCACACTGCTCTTTATATACTGGGAAATTTGGCGTTGTGCAATTTAGAATTTTTTGGAACTAAATGACAAGTTATCATTCATTAGGAGCTTCAAGACACAGAACATTTGCAGCAAGTAAAAAATCTTCAATCCACTCCGCTGCAATACTATACTTGGACGATGATGTAAGGCAATACATTTAGCAGGTAATTATGTAATTTTAGCATAATCATGCATGAGATATATACCTTGCATAGCAAAAGGGGGAAGAAAAAAGACGACGACCATTGCTATACATAAAGACGACGACCATCTATTGCTTTGTCCGTGACTATTAGTGCTATTACAATAGCATATATAGCATGTAGAGAAATACTTGAGGGACCTCTGATAGGCTCTCCTGGAACACTATTAAGATGACGTGAAATGTTTTCTATTTATCTGTTATTTTGTGGATCAGCTAGTAAATGAATAAATAAGACATTTGTCAAGTTAATTAATACGTAACATTGATTACCCATTTGGCAGGCAAAATATGTAAGCAACTTAAAAGGAAAAACATATGCTTCATCACATCCTTAGGATATTGAAAATCATATTTTCTCTTCTCATTTTTTACATCTAAAAATGGAATATGAAACGAGAATGTGAGCATGAAAGCCTTGAGAAAAGAGGAATATCTAACAATTTCCTAAAGGCCCTTGGACCCATCCATTCTCATTATTTCCTTGTCATTAGTTTTCACATCTAATTTTCATTTGATGTTTGGTTGTAGAAATTGGGGGAGAAAAGAATTTTTATTCCCGTGGAAATGGAAATTTCTCCGTTTGGTTAGTAGTAGGATGGGAATTGTTATTCTCACACATTATTATTAT
>JAODPA010034730.1:0-12300 GCA_025585075.1 Nepenthes mirabilis | reverse complement strand
GTGGTTATATGTGTATGTATGAGAATAAAGATGGTAAAGAGTATAGAGGATATTTACAGTTTGTGTATGTTGCATGTATAAATGTGTATTGGCCTGTGTTCGGAATGATATTGATTGTATGAAGAAATAAATATTGGCAATTAATTTGTTGGAACCTTATAAAATTAATTGGGGATGGAATTTGAAATGAAAATACTGTTGGCCTTAGTCGTAGGCATTGCTCCGAAATAAATAGTGAAGTAGTTGAGCTGATCATATCGTGGTCCATGTATCCCCTTTGGATGTTTTGAGATACGTTCCTTTGTGTTAGATTTGATGGTGTGAGTATGATCTGGTCAGCACCAAACGACGTTCCTATCATTGATATTGCAAAGTTTTCTTTGCATTATACTTGGTTGTGTGAGTATTTGAATTATTTGTTTCCTACGGTCAAGATTAAGGAAAGCGTATGAAAATACTAAAGTATCCAGTCGAATGAGAGATTATGATACTTTAGCGTAGTCTATACTTATCTGATACTAATTTTCGTATCATGGTGATAATAAGGTATGTTGTTTATTGTGTGGGATGCTTATAACCAGGTGACCATCGTAGGAGATGATATCTGGGATATCATCTGGCAAGGGGTATTACGGGTGGTATCAGCATGCTATGAGTATAGCCTCTGGGAGGACTGTAGGGGTAGTTGGATACCATGGATAATCTCGTTATACTTACCCAGCCGTTGGGGGCGTAAATACGCAGCATTTGGTTCACAGTGATGTATAAGGTCTAAGGAGACTTTTGTGATATCTTGTATAATAGGGACCTCAATTGTGAAGGGTTCGATGGAACCTATGCAGTGATTATTATTCAGATTCGGTGGAATCTTATTGATTGTTATCGTGATTATACTGGTCATTCTCGCTGACATATGGACCACGTAAATCCCCAATCATCGTTGATGTCGAATTCCAGGGGATTACCATTGTTTATTGGCACGCTTGAAATAATATTAATCGGTTACGTGATGATTCCTGTATCTCATTAATGAAACCCGATAAATGATTCTTCGCGTTAATCTTAGTGGTATGCGTATATTTTATTGGTATTCTATAGATAAGTAAAGGAGAGTATGTGAAGACTTTATGGTAACTAGACGAATGTGAGTCCGTGGGATTGTAAAGTAGTCCATACTTTTTTAATACTGATTCCATTCTGGAGGATTGAGATCGTTGATATTGAGAAGGGATACTTATAACCTAGTGACTATCGTAGAGAATGATATCTGGGATATCATTGGTGAGGGGTATCAGAGATGGTATGAACATGCTACAGGTACAGCCTCTGAGAGGACTGTAAGGGTAGTGGGGATACCATGGATGACCTCGTTGTATTACCCAGCCGTTGGGGGTATAAATACACGGCCTTTGGTTCATTATAGTAGAATAAGGTCCAGGAAGATTCTTACTATCTCGTGCAGCGGAGACTTCAAATTAAGCTGATAATCAGATTCTTGTTATCTCATACAGTTAGTTGAGAGGGATACTTATTATCTAGTGACCATCGTAGATGATGATATTTGGAATATCATTGGTGAGGGGTATTAGAGATGGTATGAGTATGCTACGAGTATAGCCTTTGGGATGACTGTAGGGGTAGTGGGGATACCATGGATACCAAGTAACCTCGTGGTACTCATCCAGCCGTCGAGAGCGTAAATACGTGGCCTTTGGTCCACTATGGTAGAATAAGGTTCCTGGAGACTGCTGTCATTCATACAATTGTGACATCGTAATGAGCTGATATCAGATTCGACGGAATCCATATTGTTTCCTTGATACTTAGCCGTTCACGTGGCCTTCGGGTTATGGACACGACATGTCTTTGAGTCTCGGACAGTGGTTGATCTATTACCTGCTGTTATTGATTATTTTATTGTCCGAGATACTTAATTGTACTCATCTATTGGCTCCAGATTAGACAGATTGACACCATGATAGAAGAGATCGTGTGAGCAGACTCCAGGCAGAGGTGATCTTAGAGATTGTGACTTTCCAAATAGAAACTTAAGATCTTAGTAGTTTAGTTACGGTTTAACTTTTATTAGAATTCTCTCTGAGGATTGACATTTTTAACGTTGAGGTCATTTATTGTAGTTATTTGTCATTATTATGGTTATTTATATGATGATACATTTATGATGACTATGGATTGCGTCTTAAATGATATTATAGAATTCATTAAAATTGTTTGATGACGCGTAATTGATGATTTTGGATGACTTAAGATTTTTACCATGACAGTTCGGGTCGGGTTCGGGGATCCGAGCTCAGGTCGGGTTCGGGGATCCGAGCTCAGGTCGTTACATAGGGTAAGTCACCTACTTGGCACTTCTTCTCAGACGGTCAACGGGGTAGTTCACTTACTCTATTTAGTTGGGATCTAGTTGGATTTTAACTGTCCAAAGTTTGTCTTTAGTTTGCCCTGAGTTCGGTAGCCAATTTATTATAGATTTCGTCCGGTAAACTTTTCCACTTAAAGTCGGTCAACCTTCTTAAGGCCGGTTAACATCTTCAAAATCCGGTCAATGCCTTCAGAATCCGGTCAGCTTCTTTAAATCTGGTCAACTTCTTCGAGTCCGGTCAACTTTCCCTACTTGAAGCCGATCAACCTTCTTAAGGCCGGTCAACTTTTATTGTTTCGAAAACCAGTTAATACTTTCTCGCTTCTAATCCAGTCGATGTTTCTAAATCCGGTCAACCCTTCGAAATCTGGTCAACTTCTTCACATCCAGTCAACATAATACCTTCAAAATCCGGTCAACTTCTTTAAGTTTGGCCAACGTCTTCTTATTATTCACTCCAACCTCTTGCACTTCTATGAAGTGGTCCGGCCTTCAAGTGGCGTAAAGCCACTCCGACTTCATACACTCCGGCCCTTGTGCCAAAACACTTTCGATTGTCAATTGTGATAATCACTCCGGATTTCACACTTCATTCCGGATTTCATCCTTATCAAAATACTCCGGTTTTAAGTTAAAATCAAAATACTCTAGTTTTAAGTAGAATGTTTTATTTCGATTATAAGCCTTTTTGATTTCTGAACCTCACAATTTTTTCCCACTTAAAGGAATTTCATCCTCGAAATTAGCAAAATACCTCAATATTGAGCATTTACTTTGGACATTAACCTCAACTTTATATATGCACAGGTTCATCACTCTTCTGCTGCACGCTCTGATCAATCAGTTAGCTTTGATTTGTTTGATTATATCTTACCGTCACTAGTATTTTAGTTCTTTTACCTAGCTCAACTAAAATCCCAACATGAAATTCAAGGTACAATTAGATTTCATGTCATTTTTCCTTCCGAATATCCAACTCATGAGATAATCTTGATTTAGACCAATTCTAAGATATCCATGTCCCAGAATTATTTCTCACAGGTCCTCAATTCACAACAGAATAAGAAGTCCTAACTATAACAGTTTCTACGGATTCGGCACAATTTCAGACCATAGCTTAAGACATCGAAACCCTAACACTTAACAGCCTCAAAATCTCCAAATCCATATACCGAGGGAAACAACTTTCACAAACCCTCAACCCATAGCAAGATCAGAAACTGCAATTTATATGGTTACCACGGGTTCGATGTGGCTTTAGATATATTGTTCAATTCAATACCTCTACACCTAACAGCTTTAAGACCTCATTGGTATATTAATGAACCAACTAATTCAACCTGAACACCTCATTTGGAATCACTATGGGTGAACGATTACCTATTTCAATCAATGAAAAAAGAAAGTAACTCTGATAAGAGATTCCTCTCCTACTTATCTCAAGAGTATCAATCCACAAGTGACGCAGGAAAGTTTATCTTTATAATTTTTAAAATTATCAGATCAGAATTATCTTCCAAGTGATTCTTCGTACTTCCAAATGGAGACTTCTGACTTCAACTATTGATCTTAGTATTCTCCTTCGTCGAACATATTGAGATCCACCTGTCCCAACCTCTAACTTTTAATTTTATAAGACCTTAAATTTCTTTCAAGGGATCATTCCTAAATCCTCAGAGATCTTATCACAAAATTTTAATTGTAGGTGGAGCAATTCCGCCCTACGGACGGCTCTCCCACTTTGCTTGTGAGTGATTGCCTATTAGTATGGATTACCAATATTCCAATCTTTCACATAGCATATCATTTATGCTAACTTACCTGATCATTGACAAGCCCTACTACCAGGAGGTTTTACGGCTTCATCGACAGTGTCTAGTCGATACTCTTTTTAATTCCACACAATTTCTTAGAGACTAATGCCAAATTCAACTTCCTTTAAACTGCTCATTACAACAGATTAGTCTGGTCATACATATGCTCCTCAAAACCTTCATAGCCAAATTCTTGAACAGTCATCTATTGACTTAAAAGGGTAATCCTATTTCTAATTAGGCTGAACGCCTATTCTTAACTCATTTAACCTTGCCTCTTACTCATAATTTCATAACCTAATTATAGGGTACTGCATCTTTTACCAACGTCCTTGAATATTATTTCAACTCCAGAGGTTCGCATTTCCTCAAGAATCAACCCCAAACCATCAGCTCTACTTATTTGCTATACTGACCAAATGAATCAAGCATTCTTTCTTTCAGCTATATACTCATCTATGCTATAGTTTCTAAATCTTACAAAATCCACAAAGCATACATATATCTACACAATTACGAAATAATTTTAAATTTCTTTTTTTTAAGGCGAATAGGAAACACATAACAAAATCAAAATTCTGTGATTAAGAAAATACCTTCATCCACCTTCGGGGTGTCTCTGGCCTTGCACTGCTACCGCAATACTCTAACAATAACAACCGACTTCTTTCCTTTCGACCCTTTGGTAACAGACAATCTTTTATCAGGTGACCCAACTTTTTACAATTATAGCACGCTCCCATTGCTTTATAACAAGATTTTCCCGTTTGCTTCTTCCTACAATACGCGCATGTAACAGTTGATGTCTGTGAACTAGTCACTGATAAAGCTTCAGTAGTGCACTTCCCCACATCTACCATTCTTACTTTCTAGGATGACTCAGGTGGTTCTACATTTGATTTTCTACCAGGACTTGCCCGGCTAGCGGCCCTTTTTGCAAGTAATTTTTGTGTCTCTAACTCATTCCCGAGTACCAAGGCCCAATCTAGGATCTCAGTATAAGCCTGAAACTCCTGGGTCACTAATTGATTCCTAATCTCATCATTTAATCGTTGCAGGAACTTCTTGGTCATCCTCGATTGATCTTTACAAATGAAAGGTACATGATGAGATAATTCGATGAACCTCGCGCCATACTCCACTGCGGTGCGACTCCCTTGCCTAAGTTCCATAAAGGCTCTTTTCCTCTAATCCTGAAGGTTGTCGGGAATATACTCTTCCCAGAAAGCTCCCTCAAACGTCTCCCAAGAAATTTCCTCATCCAACCATCTCATTGCTCTTTTCTTCCCAACCCACCAATCATCGCCATCTTTTTCCAATTTATAAGTTGCAAAGGTAAGTCTTTTACTATCAGAATATTGGATAACTGTAAGTATTTTCTTCAATCTCCTAATCCAATTTTCTGCCTTCAGCGAATCTGCTTCCCCTAAAAATTCAGGCACCTTCTCTACCTTAAACCTCTCGTACATAGCTGGAATTGGTTGTGGTGCAAGAACCAGGGCCACATGACACTGCTCCATCTTCTCTACAACATGCGTCACCCTTTTTTGCAAGGTTACATACTCAGCTTCTCGATCATAGGGAGTACTAGCACCATCCCGGCTATCTCTTCTTCCCCTTTCATTAGCCATCTTAAAATCAAGACATGTACAATATTGAAATCCCAAAAAGGTTAGTTGAAGGAAAGGAAAGTATCCATTATCTCCATGAAATTTGAACTTAGCCTAGGGACCAATTTCTTAAGGGTTCTAGTTACCTTAGTAACCCTGATCTATTCCAACAGAAATTCAGTACAAAAATTTAAACCTATACTTCCGCTTTTCGATCAATCAAATCCTAAGGTATCTTATCTCTCTAATACCAATTGTGATGGAACAGATTTTTTTTTTCTCAATTAATTCCGTTAGTCCGGACAAAAATAAATAACCTGTACCGTAACTCAGCACATGCACACAACGAATCTAGTTATAACATGACACACAAACACAGTATCATAGATGCCATCTAGGACTTATATAAGATATCTATAAAAATATGTAGTGAAAGTCGACCTAAAAATCTGCCATAGCATTCATATTCATACCCAAAAACTCGTTCATACATATATAGGCATAATGGTCCAATTATAAATTCTTATATATATTCTATCAAGTCTACTTCCTTCGTGATAACTCCAAAAGTGTTTTAAATCTTTCGAAATCCTTTAAATTGAACTCTAATTTTTCTCGTCAGGTATAAACTCTACAGTCTTCTCTGGATGGGAGAAAAATAGTAAAACAGTGAGTCGAGATCCAACAAGGTACATACAGGTATGCAATAAAATCTATATGTAGAACATAACTCAATAAAATAGATACAGTTGAACATGAAGATACAAATACCAGAAGGAAGTGGTTTATAGCAGAATTACGATACAGATGTAAAAATAGAAACGATTAAGTTTCGAAAATCAGAAATCAACGTACTCATGTTTCAGAAAACAGAAGTCGGTCTTACTTCCATAGTTTATAGAAAACTCATCTTTATCAATAAAGAACCTTACCAGTAGACCCTACTAGTAGAGGGGGCGAATAATCGATGATAAATTGTATACATCTTCCTATAATCAACGGAAATAAACAGAACAGATGATCCTACCAAACGAGATCCTTCTCCAATCCAAGGGACGCCAGCCAAAACTGAATAGAACAGAAGCTACCATCCTATTGTAATGCTCTGAGGAGGGGCAGACCACATATAACTCCATGGACAGAGTTATCCTCAATTACCACCATAACGTTTTAAGGCATGTCGAAGAACCTAACCTGACTGCATATCAATCCTTGGTCCATAATAACAGAAACATTTTCTTCTTATCATTTACTGGAAGCCATTTTCAGTATCAGTCGGGAACATCACTATTAATCCTTCAGAGATTGTGTACAGATATCTTAAGGCCGATTCAAAAATCATATACTTCAAGCTGGTTTCAAATCATAGAACTTAGTTCAAAAATCATATACTTTAAGCCGGTTTCAAATCATAGAACTTATGCGTCACTTTACAAACCGATTTCAAAATTAGATTACAAATGCCGGTTTTAAATTTGTGATACAAAATCGGTTTCAAATCAAGGCCAGTTTTAAAATCAAAGCTGATTTCAAATCATATCTGTCATTTTTATAAATCAAGGCCGGTTTCAAATCATATCTGTCATTTTTACAAATCAAGGCCGGTTTTCGTCGTTTTACAATTCAAGGCCGATTTCAACTTATTTTTCTTATTTCAGTCAAGTACACAGATTTTGAGCCTGTTTTAAAATTATAAATCTCATTTTGATTAGTAATTCTTTATTTTAATACTGTGACTGAAAGCCGGTTTTCTCTTTCTTTCGTTCTCATTCCTGATGGCACAAAACCTTCGGTCACTATATTATAAGCCAGTTTCAAACTCATACATTTCATCTCGATCAATGCAAGTAACATTACAAAGCCGGTTTACCTTTCCATTGTTGTGAAAATCCGGTTTAAATATGAGTTTAGTAGAAAGCAGAGAGCGAAAAGAAGAAGAAGCATGAATTAACACAAATAATATTTTCAATCCGATTAGCAAGCATGAAATAAGAATGCAGCTTATCCTACAATAATTAAAATGGAAAGCCTGACATACTACTACGTGCTGAAACATTTAATTTAAATCGGAAGAGAATACTTGAAACTTTTCTTAAAGTCGGGACTTGAAAACGGGAGTGCGTACACTTGCAATATTCTTAAAAATAGAACTTAAAAAGAGTAACGTTCGAAGTACACTTGCCTGATTGTCCACTCCGGCTGACTTGAGGATCTCCTTCATTCTTCGCTCCTTACTGCTTTCACTTGCCCGCACTCACACTCGCCTCTTCAACCGGAGCCCAGTGTATAAAGAGGAGGGGTTTGGTGGAGTAGGTGGGGGTAAGTTACCTACTTGATACTTCCCTTCAGTGATTAGGTTGAAGTAAGTAGGGTAAGTACTTCTTCTCAGATGGTCAACGAGGTAGTTCACTTACTCTATTTAGTTAAGTTCTAGTTGGATTTTAACCGTTCAAAATTTGTCTTTAGTTTGCCCTGAATTCGGTAGCCAATTTATTATAGATTGCATCCAATTAACTTTCCCACTTAAAGCCGGTCAACCTTCTTAAGGCCGGTCAACTTTCATTGTTTCGAAAACCAGTTAATACTTTATCGCTTCTAATCCTGTCGATGTTTCTAAAAATGATCAACCCTTCAAAATCTAGTCAACTTCTTCACATCCAGTCAACATAACATCTTCAAAATTCAGTCAACTTCTTCAAGTTCGGTCAACATCTTCAAAATCCGGTCAATACCTTCAGAATCCAGTCAGCTTCTTCAAATTTGGTTAACTTCTTCAAGTTCGGTCAACCTAATACCTTCAAAATCTGGTCAACTTCTTATTATTCGCTCCGGCCTCTTGCACTTCTATGAAGTAATTCGGCCTTCAAGTGGCGTAAAGCCGCTCCGGCTTCGTGAGACATAAGGCCACTCTGGCCCTTGTGCCAAAACACTTTGGATTGTTAATTGTGATAATCACTCTGGATTTCATCCTTTATACTTCATTTCGGATTTTATCCTTATCAAAACACTTCGGCTTTAAGTTGAAATCAAAATACTCTAGTTTTAAGTAGAATATTTTATTTCGATTTTAAACCTTTTTGATTTCTGAACCTCACACGATTTACATCTCAGTATATGTGGAGCACATATAAGGGTAAAAATTTAATCTTCAAAATCATGTGATAGAGCTATTATTGGCCAACCATAAAAAGAGATGCAATGTAGTCTGTTAAAAAATATAAGAATTGTTAAATCTATTGTAACTTGCCAGACAACCTCATACGAAATTTCAAACTTTATAGGCTCCCTGGCTATTTATACAATAGGGGTTAGACATATTAGGTCCATTTCCAATAGCAACCAGATAAAGAAAATTTATTATCGCTATAATAGATTACTTCATAAAATGGTTAGAAGTATCTTCATTATCCAAGATTATAGAGTAAAATACAACAAGATTATTGTGCTAAAATACCATTTGTAGGTTTAGGTTATAATAGGTCATAGTGACCAATAATGGTATCCAATTTTTTAAAAAACATTTCATAAAATATTGCAATGGTTAGGGATTAAGTTGGTTCATGCCTTAGTCTCCTACCCCCAAATGAATATGCAAATAGAAGTGATGAACCGGATGATAGTGAATGGCTAAAAACAAAGCTCGATGAGGAAGGAGGTGTTTAGGTAAATGAACTTTCATATGTTTTGTGGGCCTACGTAAAGATTATGAGAGAACCAATTCAGAAAACACCTTTAATAGTTGTTTTGGGATAGAAGCTGTATTCCCATTGGAGATTAGACTGCTGAATTACAGAGTTGAGAACTTTGCTCTCATCCAAAATTCACAACTCTTAGAGGAAATAAGAGACACAATGTGTATTCGATCGATAGCGTATTAGTAGAAAGCCCCTCGATGCTATAATAAGAGATAGAAGATGAAAACTTTCGAAATTAGCAACCTGGTAAAAAGAATGTCGAGACAATCGTGACACTAGCTTATAGGAATAAACTGCGCCAAACTTATGATGGTCCATTTCTGATATCAATCTTACTCCATAATGGAGTGTACAAGTTATGTAATCAAAATAGGAAGCTAGTTCCTTGGACTTGGTATACATCTTCATCTCAAAAAATATTATCAATAATTAGATTGACTTGAGATTATGCATGTATGTTCTACCCTTCACCTTGAAATGCTTATATATTGTAATTAACTGTTTCCTTTTGTTAATAAAATTTAGTCTTCATGTATGTTCTACACTTCACCTTGAAATGCTTATATATTGTATTTAATTATTTCCCTTTGTTAATAAAATTTAGTCTTTACAATTCATTTACTATTAATTTGTGTATTTATATTTGTTAATGTAATTACAACTGACCCTAAGTCAAATATTCTGTTTGAACATCCTATCTGTGAACACACTGATTTTAGAGAATGTTCACGATGTAGGTTTAGTAGAACCATACAACCCCAAGAATGATCACACACTAATAATTCTAAAGACTCTGGGGTTGAAAATCAAGTATTTAATCCCCTTTTAAAAGCTCAAAATATTGGTACGATAAAGTCAAATGAGATATAGTCATTTGACTTATAAAAAGCACATAGGTGCTTTCATGCACAAGTGTTAATGCACCCTTTCATGGGAAGTGCACAATCAATCAAACAGTTAAGGAGTAGGTTCTAATTTGCCTGGCGACAATGGTCAAACTGCTTAGCCAACAAAATAATAAATCATCTTATGGTTACTTGATTGGTAACGATAATCAAAAGATTTAGCTGATAATTTGATCATTAAGTATTCCAAAAGGTCACAAGTATACAATTAGGAGATTGAATCTCCCAATCAGTGTAAGCAAAGCATAAATATATGTTCTGAGATGAACAATTCCAAACATATACATTGAAAAATCAATTGTGCTAATCTAGTTACAATTGATACAAAGAGTTGTAAAAGTCGAGCACAACAAATGGCATGCCTATCCTATGGCTGGAGCTTAGGGCTAGACCCTGAGGACTGGGAGCTCCCGTGTTCCATAAAATCCTTAACATTAGAGGCTAGGAAAGTTTTAGAATTTCTAGCATCTAAAATACTAGTTTGAAAATTAAGAGAAACCAAGGTGATGATCCTCTTACTTAGAGCAATTTATTCTCTAAAGCGTGAGTCTAACAAAGAATTGATCTTTTCATGCCATATTCTCCTCCTTCATACTTCCTCGAGCCCTAAGCATTCAACTTAGAATCCCTCTACAATGCCAGAAGTAGTAGCCAATCGATATTTAACCTCAAGAACCTTGTCTTCAAGTAAGTTGATTTGGTCTCCAATGATAGTTACCTAGTCTACATAATTGTGAGACCTTCTCATCCACTCGGCCAGCTCACTCTTAAGTTGGGTTGATTGATTGTTAAAAAAATGAAGCTTCATTTTCAGCAATCATAACTCTAAATATTAAGTCTAAGACTATGGAAGAAATGACATAAGACTGAGTTAGGCATGCAACTTTTACATCTTAACTATAAAGCCTATCTCTAATTTGACGTACTAGAGTCTGAGATTAAAAAGGAAGAAAATTGTAAGTCAAAAATTTAAATAATAAATAAATGGCTTAGAGTTATAGTCTCTAATGATACCTTAGGGTTCGGTTAATCCCTCCTGGGTGCAGAATCCGATGGTGATGCTCTTGGTTTAGGATTCAGAGGAGGTGACAATATTCAGCAAAGGAGAGATAATGATCTATAGTACAGTGGAGGCTCAAAACCTATGGTACTGTATGAAGCATCAGAATCCACCATTATCATAAGGTGACAAAGAATACACCAAATAATCTTTAGCTACATCAATAGTATTCATAAGAGGGACAACTCAAGTTATAGTAGACAAAAATTGGCTCACTCAATGCAAGAGAGATTGGTATAACTGGAATCCTAACTTCAGCAACTACAGAAGTATTAATCGGCTCATCATCATGTGAGGATTGAAGTCAAGAATCATACTCCTCTGTTGAAGTGATGATGGGAATCCCTTCTTCCATGTTGAAGGCAGGTGTGATAACTCCAAAAATACTAACTGAAAATTGGTGTGGTTCTAATTGTAAAATAGCTGTCAGACTAATACAAACCTATATAGTATCTTTATACAACACGTATATATATTTACAAACGATAACACAAGATCCAAAAGCCATAAACTAATGTGTGGCACCAATGTTATAACTCCGGTTATAACGTCAGCTCAGATAAGATGTCACTAGACACTTAAACAAATCATAATAATCTACGAAAGTATATACATCTATCAAAATACAGTAAAAATTAAACTATCTGTATATCATCATCATACAAATATATCAATACATGTATTCATCTCAAAATATACAAAAGTACTCCACGAGTAACAAAAGTCACAAAATTTAAGTTCACAAGATCTTCCTCCAAGGTTTGCAATCTAGCCAACTCCTAAACTCTACTCTGCCTCATCAGGTATAAACTCATACTCATCTAAAAAAT